>JAJEJO010050987.1:1463-58816 GCA_020662805.1 Glaucomys volans | reverse complement strand
TTTTCCCCACATCCTCGCCAACACCTGTTGTTGCCTGTGTTCTTAATAAAAGACATTCCAATTGGGGCAAGATGAAATCTTAAGGTGGTTTTGATTTGCATTTCTCTTATAACGAGGGATGTTGAACATTTTTTCATAAATCTGTTGATTGCTTGTAGATCTTCCTCTGTAAAGTGTCTGTTCATTTCCTTGGCCCATTTATTGATTGGGTTATTAGTGTTCTTGGTGTAAAGATTTTTGAGTACTTGGTAGATTCTGGAGATTAGTGCTCTATCTGAAGTGTGTGTGGCAAAGATTTTCTCCCACTCTGAAGGCTCTCTCTTCACATTGCTGATTGTTTCCGTTGCTGAGAAAAAGCTTTTTAGTTTGACTCTATCCCAATCATTGATTCATGCTTTTATTTCTTGCGCTTTGGGAGTCATGTTAAGGAAATCTGGTCCTAGGCCAACATGATGATTATTTGGACCTATTTTCTCTTCTATTAGGTGCAGAGTCTCTGGTCTGATTTCTAGGTCCTTGATCCATTTTGAGTTGAGTTTGGTACAGGGTGAGAGATATGGGTTTAATTTCCATTTTGCTGCATATGGATTTCCAGTTTTCCCAGCACCATTTGTTGAAGAGGCTGTCTTTTCTCCATTGCATGTTTTTGCCTCCTTTGTCAAGTATGAGATACCTGTATTTATTTGGGTTTGTCTCTGTGTCCTCTATTCTGTACCATTGATCGACGGGTCTATTTTGGTACCAATACCATGCTGTTTTTGTTACTATTGCTCTGTAGTATACTTGAAGGTCTGGTATTGTGAAACCCCCTGCTTCGCTCTTCTTGCTAAGGATTGCCTTAGCAATTCTGGGTCTCTTATTCCTCCAAATGAATTTCATGATTGCTTACTCTATTTCTATGAGGTCCATCATTGGGATTTTAATTGGAATTGAATTGAATTTGTATAGCATTTTTGGAAGTATGGCCATTTTGACAATATTAATTCTGCCTATCCAAGAATATGGGAGATCTTTCCATCTTCTCAGATGCTCTTTAACTTCCTTCTTTACTGTTCTGTAGTTCTCAGTGTAGAGGTCTTTCACATCTTTTGTTAGATTGATTCCCAAGTATTTTATTTTTTTTTGAGGTTAATGTGAATGGGGTAGTTTTCCTAATTTCTCTCTCAGAGAATGCATCACTTACGAATAAAAATGCATTAGATTTATGAGCATTAATTTTATATCCTGCTACTTTACTGAATTCATTTATGAGTTCCAGAAGTTTTCTGGTGGAATTCTTAGGATCTTCTAAATAGAGAATCAGGCCATCAGCAAATAGGGATAGTTTAATCTCCTCTTTTCCTGTTCGTACTCCTCTAATTTCTGTGGTCTGTCTAATTGCTCTGGCCAGAGTTTCAAGAACAATGTTGAATAGTAGTGGTGAAAGAGGGCATCCCTGCCTTGTTCCAGTTCTCAGGGGGAATGCTTTCAATTTTTCTCCATTTAGAATGATGTTAGCTGTGGGCTTAGCATAGATAGCCTTTACAATATTAAGAAATGTCCCCACTATCCCTATTTTTTCTAGTGTTTTGAGCATGAATGGGTGCTGTATTTTATCAAATGCTTTCTCTGCATCTATTGAAATAATCATGTGGTTCTTGACTTTAAGTCTGTTGATGTGGTGAATTACGTTTATTGATTTCTGGATGTTGAACCAACCTTGCATCCCCGGGATGAAACCCACTTGATCATGGTGCACTATCTTTTTAATATGCTTTTGTATGCAGTTCGCTAAAATTTTGTTAAGAATTTTTGCATCTATGTTCATTAGAGATATGGGTCTGAAATTTTCTTTCTTTGATGTGTCCTTCTCTGGTTTTGGTATCAGGGTGATATTAGCTCCATAGAACGAGTTTGGAAGGGTTCCCTCCTCTATTTTGTGAAATACTTTGAGGAGTATTGGAATGAGCTCTTCTTTGCAGTCTTGTAGAACTCGGCTGTGAATCCATCTGGTCCTGGACTTTTCTTTGTTGGTAGGCTTTTTATGACTTCCTCTATTTCATTGCTTGAAATTGATCTATTTAAGTTGTGTATGTCCTTCAGATTCAGTTTGGGTGGCTCATATGCCTCCAGGAACCTGTTGATGTCTTCCATGTTTTCTATTTTGTTGGAGTATAAATTTTCAAAGTAGCTTCTTATTATGTTTTGTATTTCAGTTGTGTCTGTTGTAATATTTCCATTCCCATCACGAATTTTAGTAATTTGAAGTTTCTCTCTCCTTCTTTTTGTTAGCATGGCTACGGGTTTATCAATTTTGTTTATTTTTTCAAAGAACCAACTTTTTGTTTTGTCAATTTTTTGAATTGTTTCTTTTGTTTCAATTTCATTGATTTCAGCTCTGATTTTGATTATTTCCTGTCTTCTACTACTTTTGGTGATGATTCCTCATTTTCTAGGGCTTTGAGCTGTAATGTGAGGTCATTGATTTGTTGACTTTTCATTCTTTTATTAAATGCACTCCCTGCAATGAACTTTCCTCTTAGCACTGCTTTCATAGTATCCCAGAGATTTCGATATGTTGTATCTTTGTTCTTGTTGACCTCTAAGAATCTTTTAATTTCTCCCCTAATGTCTTCTGTTATCCATGTATCATTCAATAGCATATTATTTAATCTCCAGGTCTTGGAGTAGTTTCTGTTTCTAACTTTATCATTGATATCTAATTTCATTCTATTATTATCTGATAGTATACAAGGTAGTATCTCTATGTTTTTGTATTTGCTAAGAGTAGCATTGTGGCAAAACATATGGTCTATTTTAGAGAAGGACCCATGAGCTGCTAAGAAGAAAGTGTATTTGCTTTTTGATGGATGGAATATTCTATATATGTCTGTTAAGTCCAAATTAGCGATTGTGTCATTGAGTCCTATGGTTTCTTTGTTCAATTTTTGTTTGGAAGATCTGTCCAACGGTGAGAGAGGAGTGTTAAAGTCTCAGAATATTATTGTGTTTTGGTCTATTTGATTCCTGAAATTGAGAATGATCTGATTGACATACATGGATGCACCATTGTTTGGTGCATAAATATTTATGATTGTTATGTCTTGCTGATTTATGCTTCCTTTAAGCAGTATGAAATGCCCTTCTTATTCCCTTCTGACTAACTTTGGCTTGAAGTCTGCTTTATCTGAAATGAGGATGGAAACGCCAGCTTTTTTACTCAGTCCATGTGCATGGTATGCTTTTTCCCAACCTTTCACCTTTAGTCTGTGGGCATGTTTTTCTATGAGATGAGTCTCTTGAAGGCAGCATATTGTTGGGTCTTTCTTTTTAATCCAGTCTGTCAGTCTATGTCTTTTGATTGATGAGTTTAGGCCATTTACATTCAGGGTTATTATTGAGATATGACTTGTATTCCCTGTAATTTTAGCTTTTTGGGGGTTTTTAGCTTAACTTTGTTTCTCCTTTGATTGACTCTTTCTTTAGGGTAGTTCCTCCCCATGGTGACTGAGATTGTTATTTTTCATTTCTTCCTCTTCGAATATTTTGTTGAGAATGTTCTGTCGGGCAGGCTTTCTCTTTGTGAATTCTTTAAGCTTTTGTTTATCATGGAAGGATTTTATTTCATCATCAAATCTGAAGGTAAGTTTTGCTGGGTATAAGATTCTTGGTTGGCATCTGTTTTCTTTCAGAGCTTGAAATATGTTGTTCCAGCCCCTTCTTGCTTTTAGGGTCTGGGCTGAGAAATCTGCTGACATCCGTATTGGTTTCCCCCTGTAGGTAATCTGCTGCTTTTCTCTTGCAGCCTTTAAAATTCTATCTTTGTTTTGTATGTTAGGTATTTTCATTATAATGTACCTTGGTGTGGATCTGTTGAAATTCTGTGCGTTTGGTGTCCTGTAGGCCTCTTGTAATTGATTTTCCATCTCATTCATCGTATTTGGGAAATTTTCTGATATTATTTCATTGAACAGATTGTTCATACCCTTGGTTTATATCTCTGTGCCTTCCTCAATCCCAATAACTCTTAAATTGGTCTTTTCATGATGTCCCATATTTCTTGGAGGTTTCGTTCATGATTCCTAACCATCTTCTCTGTTTGTTCGACTTTGTTTTCAAGATTAAATATTTTGTCTTCATTGTCTGAGGTTCTGTCTTCCAAGTGATCTCTTCTGTTAATTATGCTTTCTATTGAGTTTTTAACTTGGTTGTTTCCTTCATTTCCTTGTTTCCTTCAAGGATTTCTGTTTGTTTTTTTCTCAGAACTTCTATCTCTTTATTGAAATGATTTTTTTGCTTCCTGCAATTGCTCTATTAGCTGATTATTCATAGCCTGAATCTGCTCTCTCGTCACCTCATTCTCTTCTCGGATCATTTTAATTATGAACATTCTGAACTCCCTTTTTGTCATTCCTTCTACCATGCTGTCTTTGGGATCTCTTGATGTATCATCTAGGTTTGTTTGGGACACTTTCTTCCTGTGTTTTCTCATGCTGCTCATGTATCTTCCCCTCTAGTAGTGCAAATCAGAGGGATTGCAATTTCCCTGTAAAGACTTAGGGCATCCCTGCAGATTTCCAGTAACTCACCAGATGTTTGAGAGGTGCTTGATCAAGTGGTGACCCAAGATAGCTGCTGTCTCACAACCTCCAGGTTGGGAATGATCAATGCTTCTGGGCAGAGGCAACCAGGAGACGCAGCACTGTGGCCCTGGAGCCACAGCGCCGTGTCCCTGTGGGTCCAAATTCCCCACTGGAGCCGGCAAGCAGCTCTGTTCCCAGCCAAATCTCACCTGGAGCTGCCAAAACCTGATATTTCTTGATGACATATTAAAATTATAAACTCTTTAGAAAAATTTACCTCTTTCTGCCTCCAATGTAAGGCAGAAATATTCAATGGAGGAGTCTGTGAAATATTCAATGGAGGAGCATTCAGTTCTGTTTCAAAAAGCAACAGCCAATATAGTGGTAGAATCTGAGAATAATTTATCTTCGCCAACTGGACTGTCTTGATAGCTGAACTGACAATCCAACTAATGTTCAAAATACTTTTTGCTTCCTGAACTAAAAATAGTCTCTCATAACCCAAGACAAGGTAGAAAGATACTTTCATCCACTTTTCTATTCCTAGCTCAAAGAGTAAGCTGAGAAACTCCAAAGAGGTAGTCTTGGTTCTTCAGCATGGAAAATATCTACTAAAAAGCCCTATTTGCTTCCTTTTGCCCACAAACAACACAAGGAGTTCTCTGAAATATTTGAAATGCTTGAAAGTTGAATGTGCAAAAGTCAAAGAATGTACACGTATGTTGCTGTTGGAAATACTTTTGTCAGACAGACTGAAACATTATAAATTATAAAATTCAATTCTTTTTCCTGTGTAGGTCTTGCCTCATTTATATCAACATAACTTCCAAGCACTTAAAAACCTTCATAGCCACCCAAATACTCAAAGGGAGAGATTGCCAGAAAAGTAGAGTACTCAAAGTTGTACCTTTGATCTCCTAAGTACTATCTAAATATCTTCCTTCCTGTGGGTGGACACTCTCAGGTCCCTCTTCTTTAGGACTCAGTGGCAGTAACCAACCTTTAAATCTACATACCATGAAGATGCAGATTTCTGAGAGAAGGATGGGCACAATTGACACAATATTGGAGCTCACTTTCCATGTTCCAGTTGCCATCTCTGTCTCTGGCCTCAGCATAAGCATGTTACCAACTACCAAGTGTGAAGCTCCATGATGGCTTTGCCAACCAGTCATTCCTAAGCCCTAACCTTCATGTGCATAGGATAGACATCACTGAGAGGGAAAAAAGGTAAAAGTGAGTGGACACCTGCTCTGGGCCATAGCTCCATGTAGGTTAGCAACTTCAAGTCCCCTGGTGCTTGAGAGTTTTTATGCCACCCTCACACGTATGTGCTCTGAAGACTCTCTCTGCCCAGTAGTTCAAAGTATTTTAATCTCTTTTATCAAAAACCTTGAAGTTTGTTCCTCCAATTAAACAATTGAGAAATTGATGACTTGTTCAGGATGCCCATCAACCCCCTATTTTAATATGCCTTTCTAGATAACTCCCAATATCTTGTGTCATTAATTATTGTCTTGTCCTTATCAAACTGGTCATAAACTCCAATATTACGATCAATTTTCCAAAACCCTCATTCCTACCCACCACAGCGTCATTGTTCTTCAACCTTGCCCTTTTTCTGTCAGTGCCATTCTGATCCTCTACCACTGCATTTTCTTCCTAATTCCATTTTTATCCTTTTCACGTCAGTTCCTTCACTCCCTCCCCCATTCTATTAGTGAAACCTTCACCTAAAGAATGATAATAAGGAAGAGGACTGAATTGGAATTAAGGAACCCGAGTTCAAATTTCGTTGCTTCCATATTCTGTGTCAGAAAAGTTTTCTTAATATCTTCTAATTTTCAAGTTCATCATCATAACCACCAGTTAGCCAGTATTTTAAACACATTTTGAGGTACTATAGGAGACTTGGATTAGTTGCTAAGATCTCTTAAATCCTTAACCTTTTTCTGCCTTTTATTGGGTCTCTGAGAAAAAAAAAAGTAGTTTTTAACTGACAAGCATTTTTGGAAAAGACTAAAATAAACAGCAGAAGAGAAAAAAGAAAGTAAAAAACATCAAGAAGAGATTTAAGTCATAGAAAAAATAGAAAATGAAAAGTCTTCATAGAACAAACAAACTGAAGGCATAAAACTGGGAAATCAGGAAGTAAAGAAATCAATTAAAATAACCTCTAAATCAAAAATAATTCTTCTCTGGACTTGTTTAATCTTTCTTATGAAAAAACCATTTCCTGTGACCACAGTTCTGTGGGATTTTCCCTAAAATTCCCTAAAAGTTGTAATGTTAAAAAAAAAGTACTGGTTAGCAGAACAGCTGTCGATGACATCAGAACAACCTCTTAGATAAGCAGGTTCCTCAGGTAAAAAATTAACCAGAATGAACACATAACTGCCTATGACTTTCTGAATTGATCTTATACCTGTATCTTGATCATTGTGCTGCACAGACCCCTATGAATCTAGGCAGTGAGGCAAGAAAATGGCTTTGTCAGCCAGACAGGTTGACTGTCAATCTCAGGCCAGCTATTTGTTATGAGACCATGAACCAATTAGCCAACCACTCGGAAGGACAGTTGTTTAATTAGACACTTTCAAATCTGTTGTGATGACTATAAGAAACAAGTGATAAACATCTAATATGGTGTCTACTCCAAACTAGAACATTCACAAATAGTAGTGGAATTTTTTTCTTTTAACTTCTGAATAGGTTAACATCCAAATTTTTAAAATCTATAAAATCTTACCCGATTAAGGGGTTATCTTTAGAACTTTCATCTACTGTTAAAGAAAATGATAAAAAACTTTAATCAACTATAGAAAATATAAAATATTAAAAGTATACGACTCTGATGCTTTGTTATAAAGTATTTTTTGGGACCATACATGGAGATGATTCAAGAATAAATATTCATAATCCTGACAATGCATTAAGAACTCTTATGTCCCCATCTCTGTATTTGTCAAAAGCAAGGGCAAAGAATGGGATTCATCATAATTTGTTACTGAAAAGTAAAATACTATGTCCAATTACCAAAATCCTAACTGAAAGCTGAAAAATTGGCAGAAAATATCATTAGTGGAATTAGTAGTATTGAGCTGACAGTATCAAACAAACCAGAGCTCACTGGTTTTCTGGACAAAAAGCAGTAGGAACAATTATAAAAGAGTATGCTTATCTTGTTAGGACATAAAACATCTCCTCCAGATTTTCAGTCAGAAATGTCCAATCTATGATGAAATACTCTTTCACAAGGAAGCTAGATTTGTGGGAAGTGTCCTTCATGGCATGGCAGAAATTAGGCAACAGACAAGGGAGTGGGATACTTACAAAGACATTTTGGCTTAAAGTTGAGCTCAATAGAAATCAATGTGCTTACCCTCACTAAGGCTATTCTAGTGAAGACACAAATCTCTTAGTTCTAGCTACTTTATCTTATGATGCAAACAAGGCTTATCCTGCCATAGAAAGAACACTAGAAAGATGACATCCTTGAGAACTCAAGCACTTTGGTCCATACCTCACTGTCACAGAGAAGTTTCAAAAGAAGACTTGGGAGTTAGCAGAAACTTGCCAAGGAGTAATAGCTGATATGAAAGAGTATTCATGTACATTACTAACTCACTCAAGCTTGCAGGATGTGCCAACTCCTAGTGGGATAAAAAAGATAATTTTTCACTTCACATAAGGTAAGAAACAAAACAAAAGGTAATGTGATTCTCTTGGCATTTACCCTAATAGAATCTGATGATAAAGATGGAGCTCAGTGGTAATGTGGTTGCATAACATGCATGAGCCCTGGATTTAATCTCCAGCACTGAAATAAAAGAATATCAGTCCTGCTATAATAACACAAACTGATTTCATACTCATCACTAAAGGCAAGCAGATCATTTTAATTCATGTATAGCATTCATTCCTTACTCTTATTTCCAATGCAAGGTAGTTGTAAAAGGTTTTCTGATTACAGTTTACAAAACTACAACCTCTTGAGGTTGTCTTCTTCCATTGTGAAGGAATCCATCTGGTCCAATCAGAGCAGGATGATTCCCTTAGTGTTGTGTCATCCAGCATGATCTCATTCCCCTCAATCCTCCATATTATGTAGCAAATCTCTACAGATATCATGCTTTTTTCAGCATGTAAACTATATGCCCTCATATCCTATGTGGATGAACAAAATTTTAAAAGTACAAAACAAGGGCTGGAATTGTGGCCTAGGCTTAGAGTACATGCCTAGACTGCATCATGCTATGGGCCCAATCACTAGCTCCACAAAAGGAATAAAGAAAGAAAAAAGAAAAAGCCTACCTCAAATGACTACATTTCATTACCTTGGAACCTTAAATATTTTAAATGTTTTAAAAGATGCCTATTGTATTGTTCCACCTATATGATTATTCTGACAATATCAAAACTATCCATACAGTAAAACCATTAGTGCTTGCAAGAGGTTATTAGATGTCCGAGGTAGATAAATAGGTAGAGTACAGGAAATTTTCAGGATAGCAAAACTGTTATGCATATGATACCAAAATTGTAAATACATGTCATTACTCATTTACCCAAACAGATAGAATGTACAGCACCAAGAATGTACCCTAATGCTAACAACAGTCTGGGGTGATATTAATGTATCAAAGTACAGTCACCATTTGTAAAATGTGTACCCTTCTGATGGATGGTAACTGATGATGGAGGAGGGCATAAATCTGTGGGAGGTACAGGGAATATTGAAAATTATCTCAATTTTTCTGTGCATGTAAAACCACTCTAAAATGTAAATTTTCTTAGGGGCTAAGAGTACATTGCAGTGGTGGAGCACTTGCCCAGTATAGACAATGCCTTGGATTGGATTACCACTACTGTAAAGACAAAAAGTTAATAACTCAAAAAGTATTCTTAAACTTAGAGCAAAACAGAGTCACCTTCAAATTAAGAATAAAGATCAAAGCAACAGGATATGGATATTATCTCCTAATCTTAAGAATTTGAAAATACACAGAAAATAATTGATAAAATGATAGAATATTCCTTCTTGTTTTAGTGCCACAAATCATTTTTAGTGACAAAATTATCTGTAATAATCTTCA
The DNA here is from genome assembly GCA_020662805.1 of Glaucomys volans. Lineage (NCBI taxonomy): Eukaryota > Metazoa > Chordata > Mammalia > Rodentia > Sciuridae > Glaucomys > Glaucomys volans. The sequence continues at coordinate 49,158 of JAJEJO010050987.1, read as the reverse complement.
TTTACCAAGTGTAATCCACTTGTTGTAATAATTGCATAGAAAATCCATTTTTAGGACTAACTGCTCTGGGGAGAAAAAATTCAGTATTAATAATACATAATCACTGTGAACAAACTGCTGCATTGACTGGGTGAGGAATGGCTAAACAACACAGTTGTGGCTGGGGGGCATGATGGACAAACCCTGCCAACTGTTTTGAACAGCATGGAGCTTGTCATGGAATGGATCATGGGTGGATCCACCCTATGTGATGAGAAAGAAGACCAATGCATGTGGTGTCAAGGGTGATACAATTCTAAGACCATTAAGATAAAGGGAAGCAAATTACTTTGTTTCCAAGGTTCACGGTTCAGCACAAAACTCTCTGGTTTGACTGATGCCCAATGCACAGTGTGAAACATCATGAGAATATACTATAGCTTGGACACAAGCCATATGCCTGGGCACACAGATGATATTCCTATAGACTGAATATATGGCTTCTAGGCACAGCCTACACAGTGCCAAATTTCTACAGGTGTGAAGGACTTGTTGCTGCTCAGACATTGACCGTACCACTGTGCACAGACTAATAACCCCTGGACAATATGTGCACCTAACTAGAAATAAGTGTCTCATCCATTCTCTTGATGGAGGAGAAATGCTTGGCTCATTTTTATTTTCTTTCAACTGTCATTTATACTTTCTATGTTATTATTTTGTTATTTTGTTTCATTTTATCTTAATTCTTATTGTACTGTCAGAATTCTTTCCTCTCTTAATTTCCAGGGCCTCATTTTCCCTTTTTAAATAATTGTAATTTTATGAATGTTTGACAGTTTAGTTGATTCTGTAACACTTTTCTCCTTTCTTTACTTCCTGTTCTTGTCTTGTTTATCTTGTTCATTGATTATGATTATATATCTGTAAAAGGTTGGTTTTTATGTTCTGAGTGCTACTGTTGTTTTGTTTCTTCCTTCTGAGCCAGAGAGCCTGCCCTATATTTGAACACATCTGGTGGGTGGCTTTGCCACTCCAAGACACCAACAGCATAGGTGAGAGGAACTGCACCTTACTCAAACCTTGGAAAATATTTCAACTTATGGAGTAGGGGAGATAAAAGCACATATGATATGACCCCAAGTAGGTATGGACTAAAATCTAATCTCTGGACACTTAGGATGAGTGCAAGAGCAGAAAAAAATGACACAATACATATGGACACTGCACCTACACAGGTCCTCAGCCTGGGTCTCTCCCACACACACTTACAGACCATATATTATTGACAAGGCTGGAAGAGTGGTCATGGAGGGTGCATTCTAAATATGCCACTATCTACACATCACTATTGCCAACAATGTGACTCTACTCTTTTAAAAAACAATGTGCAACAAAATTTGGTCCCTCAGATCCTGACAGTACAAACTGTGTTGAAACTCATGAAACACAGTCAGACAGGTCATAAAAAAACTACACTACAAACTGCAGTTGGAAATAAATTAAATAATGCACAACAAACCAATAGCTCTGGATATATCAAGAGAAAACTATTTCCTAAGAAGGCCCTCATATAAATGTAGAACTGATATATATCCCCCTAGATGTATAAAATATTAACATACAAATAAAAAATAAAAGAAAAACATGATGCCTCCATATTTTCATAACTCTGATAACTGATTTCAAAAGATACTGCAGTAGATGAAATGTCAGAAAAAGAATTCAAAAGAATAACACCAAAAATGATGACTGAATTCAAAGAGAATGCAAATAAATAATTGCATAAATTAAGGAATATAATGCAGGGTAGGAAAGAGCAATGTAATGAACAGAGATTCTGAAAAAATATCAAACAAAAATTTTGAAAATACAAGCTCAATAACTCAAATAAAAAATTCAGCTAATATCACACCCATAGAATATACTAAATATAAGAAGGAATATCAGAGCTGGAAGACAAGGTTAATGAACTGTCAAATTCAGATAGTAGCAACCACCAAGAAATTAAAAGAAGAATGAAGGGAACATAGAAGACATGATTAAAGACTAAACTTTGTGAATCATAGGTATAGACCAAGCAGTAGAAGTATAGGCTATAGATAATGCAAAATTGTTCAGTGAAATAATACCAGAAATTTTTCCAAATCTTGGGAAAGGTTTGTGAAAACAGGTACAGGAAACATTTAGAACCCCAAGTGTACATAACCAGAAAATAATCACTCTATATTATGTTACATACAATTTTCAAATACAAATCAAGTATGAATGTTGAAAGCTGTAAGACAAAAGAGCTAAAGCATTCATAAAGTAAACCCATCAAATGAAGTACTGCTTTCTCCACCGAAACGTTAAAGGAAATCCCTGAAAAAAAAAAGAAAATACTCGAAAGGGGATGGAAAGGGTGGACATCATGTTAAGCAGGTTAAGTTAGAAACATAAAGCCAAATATGGCCTGCTCTCACTCATTTGTGGATTATGGAAAAAATAAGAATAACCTGAAAACTAGAAAGATATTACTAGAAAAGGGAAAGGGGACTGAAGGAGTGGGAGTGAGGAAAGGGAAAGAGATGAAGGAGGAAGGGTGGATAAGATTCAAATGAGACATGCACATATGGAAATGTCAGAGTGAATACCAATTATTTGTGCAAATAAGGAGTCAACATTTGTAGTTAAAAAGAGCATCTATTTTTAGAACAAATTCAAATTGCTTTAATATCACTATAGAGGAAACACAACTTACCAATTTCAAAATCTTTTTCTTTTTTATATAACAAAAAATAGAGATCCATAAAACATCTTATATGTGATATATAACATTTACAGTCAAAACTATTAATTTAAATTTTTTCAGATGATATTGTTTCAGGGCTGGGGTTGTGGCTCAGTGGTAGAGCGCTTGCTTAGCATGTGTGAGGCACTGGGTTCAATTCTCAGCACCACATAACAAAATAAATAAAGATATTGTGTCCATTTACAGCTAAAAATATTTTTAAAATATTATTTCAGATTATAAAATTCCTATAATTAACTTCTTCCTGTCCTCAAAGTTATTAAGAAAAAAATTAGGAAAAATATGAATGCAACTTACACTTACACTTTTTCACTGCTTTGTGATTAAAATATTTTTATAATTACTTATTTAAGAGGGTAGGAAGAACAAGAGAAATTCACTACAAGAAATCTTACCTTTTTTGATATTTGCCCTAATTTTAGGATTTGCTCTTGTACAATCAAAAACCATTTTCCTGTTGTCATGTATAGAAAAGTAAATACAATTAGTATTTTAATACTGAATGAAAAATATGAACCAAACATATTAACTCAAGAGAACTTTAGACATTATCAGATCTAATAACAAAATTTTATCCCATGTATTTCAAATATGTAAGCTTTCTAAACATTTTATTAACCATATAATTTTTTGTATATTTTTTTCCATTTTGGTTTGTTTCATTTTTGAGCTGAGGTTTCACCAGGCTGGTCTCCAACTCCTGGGCTCAAACGATCCTCCTGCCACAGGCTCCCAAGTATCTGAGGTTAAGTCATGTGCCACTGCACCCATAGGCTTGTAATTAAAGGAGAAAAAAGAAAGGTGAAATGATTATGAATCAAGGACAATACAGCTCAATACATAAACTAGAACAGCTTGACATAAAGAAAAATGTCGTGAACTCAGATCCTCTCTGTAACCAATTGCTCCTTGATCTTGCACAACTCATTTCTCTTGGGCTCATGTTTCCTTCTAAAAAATAAGATTGTACTGCATTAGTTCACAACCAGGTTGTTATGAAGATTTAAGGAGATAATATTAAAGCATGCTAAGAGAAATACTAATGAAATAATTAGTTTTTAATGCTGAACTATTTTGGAAACCCAATTGAAACCCAAAAAGTGTTATCACTGGTTTTAATATTCAAATGTTATGGTTATTGGAAAGTGCTATTTAGCTTTTATTTTGGATATTGACTGTGCTCTTCTTTAGGTCTTATAATTTAGTGTAAATCAGGATTTGATAATTTGTACTGTAACTTATTTATAAATATCTTATATCTTTAAATTACATAGTATATTTTTTCTGTTATGAAATTAATCAACTGAACTCAGGGCATAAAATTAACAAATGAGAAAACTTGACTTGGTATGATATGATTCCTTCTCTACAATGACAAATGGAACCAGCAGATCTTTGTTAGAATGATGCTTCATCTCCATGTTCATGCCTTGGATGACAAAAATCCTCTTTTATACATGGATACTGATGAGTCAATTTAACTCTCTTAGATCTAATGAATCAATTTTAGATTCAAAGACTCTAAAGTTGAATTCTGCTTAATGATTTCTCTGTGAGGCAGAACTTGAAATATTCTGAAACCTTCAGGCACAGGTGCAAGTATCTTAGGAGCTTTTCATCACAGTTGAATAAAAATCACTAGAGATGCCAATCAAAATTATCATACATCCTCTTGAAAACAGTGAATATGGGATCTCCCCAAACCAAAGAAAGTTGCATCACAGAATGTAATGAGGATTTGGGGTACAGATCTGTTAGCAAAGATTAAAGGAATCTCTGATCTCTTCCTGTGATATTATTTGAAACTATCTGAGAGTTTTAAATGATTCCAATGAATATTTGCTGAAAAGACAAACAAAGGCCTCAAAAAGAATTACTCACCATGAAGGTTTTGGCTAACACTTTGACTCCATATAAGGTTTTGGGTTTTTTTTGTTTCTTATTTTATTTTATTTGTTTGTTTTGTTTGGTTTGGTGTCTGTGTGTCTGTGGTGCTGGGGATTCAATCCAGGGCCTCGTGCATGCAAGACAAACACTCTACCAACTGAGCTATATCCCCAACCTTGTATAAGGTTTTAACTGGAGGACAATATCAGTGTGCTCACAATGTGGCTGATTAAAGCTGTGTGACCCACATACCAAAACAGAATGCTGCTGGTTTGGGAATTGTAAGTGAGCATAACAGCACATGTATATGTGAACTTAAAAAAAAAAAAGTGTAACAGTCAAACTTAAGTGTGTATTTTCATGAAGACTGTGGGCTAGTGTCAGTCAGGACAACCAGGCAGTATAAGTTAACCCTTACCACACTGCAAGACCAATTCTAATAGCAACAGAGCAGCAACAGAAATGACAGAAACAAACAATGATTAAAGAGTGCACTTTTCCCCCTCCAGCTGAGTGGTAAAAGAGGACTGTCTTCCTTGAACCTAAGGAATTCATTGGTCCTGTGGAGATTCAAGAAGGATGGCGGAAAAGCTAGTTCATGGGCTGGGGATATAGCTCAGTTGGTAGAGTGCTTGCCTCACAAGCACAAGGCCCTGGTTCAATCCCCAGCACACAAAAAAAGCTCTCTCCCAGAGAAAGCAAGGAGATTTCTTACTAAACTGAACATTTCAAGACACAAATACCTAATTAGAAAACTCAAAGTTGTAACACTCTTTGTTTTTCATGGGTAGACATTATCCTTGGAATGAAGTGGATAAGTCTGGCATCTATAAGGATAAAAGTTTTTAAAGTTCTGAGATAGGGGCTGGAGGTGTATCTAAGTGGTAGAGGGCTTGCTCGAGGACCTGAATTCAATCCCCAAAACCAGCAGAAAAAGAAAAAAAAAGTTCTGCAGTGAATCGTGCTCTAATCACTGCTTCTAATTAGCCTAGACTTTTGCAGTGTTTATTGCTGATGAAAGGACTTAGTCACTGCCATTCCTAACATATTTGAACTATGAATACTCAAATGATATGTAAGATGCAATAGTTGTACTTACTCTGAACCTCCAATTAATGTTGATTAGTATTTTAATTAAAACACTTACATATTGCAGCCACTAGCAACAGAATAATATAATGCAGTCCCTCCATCCTGATCTTCTGCAGAAACGTCAATCACTCCTTCAATAAGAAGCTTGATTATACCTGGTGATTCATACCACACAGCAAGCATGAGGGCCGTTCTAAAATAACAGAGAAATCACTTTGTCATTAGGCTCTTTAATAAAGCTGTATAAAGAGATAATTTTATGTAGTTTATTAATTTAATATCTTGCTTTACATATACTAACAGATATAAGCATCTTGGGGGGATCATCTGTGCAATTCATCTTAAATCTAAAAGAAAAGAAATAAAGAGACGACTTCTTGTCCCAATGGGTTATCTATCTGAATCAGATAAAAGATTCCAATGAAGAATGCTCCATTCTTCCTTAGTCATGCAAATAAAGGCTGTAAGCAGGCTTAAAACAACAATAATAATGGTGATAATCAGTCATTTTTGCTTCAGTTAATTACAATGAAAAGCATCTTACAACAACACTTCAAGCATGTTTCCTCTTTTTCATATCAGGAAATAAATTAGTGAAAAGTACTATTTCCAAAGGACTACACTTTGTAACCAAGGAAGCTAGAAACGCAACCCAGTCAAATGTGAATTTAAAGCTTATCTCCTTTCTATTCACTGCACACCTACATCTTATCTTCATTAAAGGAAATGTTTCTGCCATTTAAGCTATTTTTCTTCCTCATCCCTTGCCAATTAGACAAAATAGCATCAGGCCTGGGGTTGTAGCTCAGTGGTACAGCACTTGCCTAGCACATGTGAGGCACTGGGTATGATCCTCAGCATCACATAAAAATAAAGGTATTGTGTCAACCTACAACTAAAAAATTTTTTAAAAGACAGTGAAAAGCATAAAAATACATTGGAAAATGAACAATATCTAGCAATAGCAATTAAAGTTCACTTGGGATAAGCTAACATCAATATTCTTCCAAAAATTGATTTAGTCATCCAAAAGAAAAAAAAATATTATCAAAGCTTATTTATGCTCAATATACCATTTTAAAGGAAAAGCATATGAAGAATAGAAGTTAAAAATAAAATAGGATAAGAAATTCATCATTGAATTAAAAAACACCAAAATTCATACTTATTTATAACTTTAGGTAATATAAGATCATGTTGGCTTAGTCAGTTTTTCACTGCTGTGATTAAAGGACCTAAGTACTACAATTGTAGAGGAGAAAAGGTTTATTTGAGGGCTCATGGTTTCAGAGGTCTTAGTCCATAGAAGCCTGGCTCCAATTCTCAGGGCTTGAGGGGAGACTGAACTTCATAAAAGAAGACTGTGGTCAAGGCCAGCAGCTCACATTATGGGGATTAGGAAGCAGAGAGAAGTCTCCACTTGCCAGATTTTTATATATATATATATATATATATATATAGATAATATATATTATATTATAATATATATAATATATATTTATATATATAAATATATATTATATATATATATCAATCATAAGCCATGCCCCAATTTCCACCCCTTCAGTTACCACTCATTTAATCCCTATCATGGGTTTAATTCGCTGATGGGGTTAAGACTCTCAAAAAACAATCATTTTTCCTCTGAGCCTTCTTGCATTGCCTCACACATGTGCTTTTGAGGGACATCTCATATCCAAACCATAACACATGTGAACAACAAAATCAACTATTTCTACCCCAAATATGGGTTTTGTTCAAATTTTTCACTCTATCACAATACTTATAAGCTAACATTCTCAGTCCCATTAGTTTAATATTTTACCTGATTGAATAAACTACTATACCTTCCCCTCTTATCAACTGCATGTATATTTGCTTTAGACTTCATTAAAAATTCTGCCATGTGGTGCTTGTTTTCCTTAAGGGCAAGTAGAAGCCATCCTGGAAAAGAACAAGAACAATTTATTCACAAAATTGCTTATTTCTCAATTGAACAGACCATATAAGCATTAACATACACTATATGAAAAGTATTGAAGTGCAGTCTCTTCCTCCTACCACCCTGCACTTCCACATAAACTGCTCTTTCACTTTATAATACCCTCCTCTGTCTAGAAGGGTGCATGAATTCCAGTCATCTCCCAAGCTTGATTCAAAAGTTTACTACTCCAGGAATTTTTGCCTCTGTCACACCCTTTATTGTGGTATTGTGAAGTTAGGTTTTTGCCACTGCCCCCATCAAAAATAAACTTCTTGAGGACAGGGACTGTATCTTTGTTCTCAGTGACACCACGCCTCAAACACAGTAGTAAGAGGATTTTCGTATATTACTGAATTAATGAGCTAAACTTTCATCTCTAGAGGAGGGCTTATCAATCCATATTCCAAAGAATTTCCACTTTTCCAGAAATACAGAGCCTTGTCAGAAAATTTCCTGATTCACTATCAGAAAAATACTACAAAACTGTGCATTATGCATCCAGTATTAAAGAAATCTCTTTACCACTAGTCACTTTTTTCATAACAGGTCTTCACATTTGGAGAATGCAAGTTGCAGGGATACAGCTCAGAGTTTTCCAATAACATGGGAGGTTCTTCCATGCTACGTAAACCCTCTTGATTCTCTTCTATTTAGTGTCATTTTCCTAGACAACAATATAAGACACTCCTTCTCCACATGTGTCACTAGGGAAAAGGTCTCTGCGTTAAAAGAGAGAGGCTTCAAATGAACTTTGATTTGGTACCTGGGTATATATTCCATAAACCATATTCTTATAAGTGAATAGAAACGATCATGAAAACCATGAAATTTTATCAAAATATACTACAAAGCAGGAGTTACAAACTTTTTATAGAGGCAAAGTATGGCATTCTGAGTGAATGAATGCTGCAGCTTGCTGACAGTAAACTAGAAAATACACATGCCTGATATGAAGGGGGCAGGCACCCTCAGCACAGCACACCACACAGTAACATGTGCTCAAGGGAGGCCCCATGTAGTTCTTTAAAAGAAGTTTGAATTCCAGATTTCTGCATGAATCTCCTGAATTTTGAATGTTGACACAATTTATATAAATTTATATTAACTATATATATCCATGAGATGAAAAAAAGTTTCAATTTGCTATTATTCCAATCAAGGAATCTGTTCAATAACATTTGCTGACTTATGTCACTGTCAAAACAAATGTATTTCAAATATTTTGAAAATAAAGGTGGTGGATGTATACCTTGTTTTGGGCTTCGATATTTGTATTATGTAAAAGCAGTGTTGCTGCTATTGAAATGTTGTCAGTATAAACAGCGTGGTGGAGAGGAGTTTCACCATTGGGGTCCTGAACATTGGGGTCAGCACCATTTTCAAGAAGAATAGCTGTACATTCTTCCTCCTGATATTGGATGGCCTGTTGGTTTGGTAACAAGAAATAGATTGTCAATTTCAAGAATTCAAGAAAAATATTCCATAGGCTTTGCTAATTAGTTATATTTAAATGATACTAATCAATTTTCATGTAAATCTAGTTCATCCCCTACTGAAATACTTCGCTGCATCTACCTTAATCAGAGGTGTGTTGCTATCATTATCATATAGGTTCACATTGCAATTCTTCTTTACTAGAACAAGCACCACTTCTGCCTGGCCATAGGCACATGCGTAATGTAGAGGGGTCCTATGAAAGTAAGAAGATTTGTTAGGAGGTCATAGACCTCCCACATAAAATAGACAATTATTCATTCCATTGTGAACATTAAATAGCATGCAATTCCTCTCCCTTCAAAACAATTTCTTCAGAAGAAACAAGAATATTTACTAGATGTTATTACTAAATTATTGAAGGATCAGCTTATTCTAACAGTGTATTCCACTGACTTCTTGCCTTTCCCCCAACCCCCACTGCTGAGCATCAGACTGAAGGGCACTCAATACTGAGCCATATCCAGAGCCCTTTTAATTTTTCATTTTGTGATAGGGTCTCACGAAGTTGCCTAGCTCATCTTGAACTTGCAATCTTTCTGCCTCAGCCTTCCAAATCACTGGGATTACAAGCATGCAACATTGCTTCCAACCCCATTAAATCTTGATTTTTGTATGCTTTGTTTTCGTAGTGCTGGGGAAGAAACTCGGGGCCTGGAGCATGCTAGATAAGGGCTTTACCAATGATTCACATTCCCAGCATAGAGCTGTCCATTTACATAGAACAAGCATTGTTTTTGGATGTAGCTTATATTGTTTTCTGTATCTTACTTTAAGCTCTGTTACAAACTAGCTATACATTAGCCCTTCTCTTCCTAAATTTCATCACCTATAAAATGGGGATTCAAATCAGTAGTTACTTCGCTGAACACCATTGTAACGTTTAAATAAGAATCTATGCAAATAGCAGCTTAATAATTGCTACTTGTTGTAAATATTACTCTCATATTTATTAATAAATAGTATTGAAATTGACAAATTAATATGATTATAACAGTTTTGCAGATGTATTTTAAGGATCAGGTATTTCTTCATACATAAAAGAAAGAACCATTACAAAAACTATGGTGCATTGTTTTAAGTAAAAGGTGATAAAACAATAAGTGAATGGCAGTTCTAGTCATAATGGTGGCATAGAAACAAAGTTTAATAATAAAAATTACTATGCGTAAGGAAGGCTGATTAACAACACAGCAAAAGACCAAATTTAAAGCAAGGTTATTCTTAGTTTTTTTCCCAGGAAACTTAAAGCCAAGGCAAATGTATGATTCAAATGAATTAGTATGCCTCAATTTGTTCAGTATTATGATGTGTTATACATACTGAAATTAGATATATCCAATACTTAATACCAGTATTAATACATTATTAACTTTTCAAAGGGGCAGTTTACAGTTTCCTAACTCCAGGAATGCCTTTGTATGAAAAGTGGGAGGTTATGATTCACTTCAAGTTGAATTCTATCAATTTAGTTTTAAATTTCTGGTCAGGGAAACATGAAGATTCTAAGGAAGGAGGACCTGAGGGATAGTAAATATGCTGACAATATGATAGGGTATATGGGTTATGAGTGGTAAATAAATAAAATGAAAGAACAGATAAAGTACAATGAAGGGAAGTTCAGTGTGGGGTGGGTTTTTGTTGGTGGTGATTTTGACCTGACATTTTTTTTTCCACTGGAAAATGAACCCAGGAGCACTTAACCAGAGAGCCAAAGCCATGGTGCTTTTTCATTTTTATTTTGACACAGTGTCTCCCTAATTGCCAAAGGCCTTACTAAGCTGCTGAGAATAGCTTTGAACTTCAGATCTTTCTGCCTCAGCCTCACAAGTTGCAAAGCGGGCACGCTTGGGCCAAGGTGCATGAGGAGAAGTTCAATATTTTAAAGCAAAATTCTAAAAATTAAGACAATACTCTTCCAGGAGTTATAATAATTTATATTTGCTTTCTTTTCTATTCATAAGAGTGTAACTAAAACAACATTAAAAACCTAGATTTGTATCTCAGTAATGAATCTGCATGGAATACAACATGTATAAAAAACATATATGCAGTAATATCAACAATCACATATGGCATTTACTACTCAATGGATGGAGTTGGAGAATATCATGCTAAGTGAAATAAGTCAATCCCCCCAAAATTTTTAAAGGCGGAATGTATTCTTTCCCAAGTGGATGACAACAAATAATGGGGGACTGGGGATTGTGAGGCGGGGGGATGGTAAGGGAGAATGGAGGAACTTTGGATTGTGTAGAGGAAAATGGGCAAGAGGGGTGAAGAAAGAAAGATACTGGACTGAGACAGACATTATAAACCTATGTACAGGAATAACCACAAAAATTATGTGAATCAAATTGCAAACGATAAAAAAGAAAAAAACTTTTATTGAAAAAATTAGTACCTGGTATGGTGGCAAGCCAGCTGCTGAGGAGGCAGAGGCAGGAACATCGCAAGTATAAAGCCAATCTAAGCAATTTAGCGAGGCAGCAACCCAGGGACACCCTGTCTCTAATAAAATAATTTTGAAAGGTCCTGCGGATGTGGATCCCTGCTTAAGCACACCTGGGTGCACCCCCAGAGTGGAGAAAATGTAGGAAGAGGAAAAGAGGGAGAGAGAGAGGGAGAGAGAAGGTGGAGGGAAGAAAGGAAGGGAGGGAGAGAGGGAGGGAGGGAGGGAAATAAGGAAGGAAGGAAGGAAGGAAGGAAGGAAGGAAGGAAGGAAGGAAACAAAAAGAAAATCCCAGAGCACAGTGCATACACTTCCTGAGCTCCTGGAAGGACCGATGGAGGGCGCTCGGTTGCATCAAGAGTCATGTCTGGCAGCCCAGGGGTCCCTAGGCCCCAGAGCTGGGAGGGCTCTGGGGCTTGTCTTCCCTTGTCAGGTAGGGCAGACTGCTGTGAGAACCCCTCTTTCTTAGGGTTCTGCGCCTGCCATTCGCTTTTCCCGTGCCCCAGGGTTCTATCAGCCCAGAACTGCTGCGACAATTTCCACACATGTCACAAGCCTGCTGCAGGCCAGAAGTGCACACCACCTGGCCTGTACCTCCACCCAAGGGGATAGCCCCTGCCAAGTGGGGGTCCATTCTCCAGGCCACCCGCCTAACTCAGGGCCAAAGGAAATGGGGTAGCCCAAAGGAAAATCACTGCAAACACAAAACAATAGGGAACACAGAGCCTCCTTCCCACGTGGAAGAATGCTTGTAAGGCCCCTCAACAGAAAAAAAGGACCCATACGTGTGGGCCAACAAATGAGAAGTGGCATGGCTCTGTTATGAGCAATATATTTTCTCACACTGCACAATCCTCATAGGTATGTAACACCCTTTTTCCTGTTTAAAATTTTCCTTGCTTCTTTCTAGTTAGACATAACATTAGGGTTAGGGTCAGGATAAAGGTTAGGTTCTCCTAGGAGCAGGCTGGAGGAGGATGCAGGTCAGCCTTCTCCAGCCTCAGGCCAATGCTCCTTCACCCAGGTCCTCCCGCCTCTGACTCTTCCCCTAATTCTTTCCCACAGGCCGCGAGTGCGGAATGCAGGTCTTTGGCAGGACAGGAGGGAAGTACAAAGGGGCAGACCACCACCTACCCTGGTCTGGGCTGCCATTCACAGTCCAGGCCAGGCCAGATCAGGCACGCCTCCAACTTGTCAGGAGGCGCGCTCCCGCCCACTGCCCGCCCTCCTGCTGCTTCTCACTCCCCAGGCTGCCTTCCAGGCACAGTTCCCGACGGCCCCCGCCCCCGCCCTCTCTCCGCAGTGAGCAACTCTTCAGCGCTCCCAGCTTCCTGCAGGCTTTTCTCTGCACCCGGGAAAACAGCTAAATTGTGCTTCTGTGTCGCTGCTCATTAGGAAGGCCTGGATGTCAGACCGCCCCCAGGTCTACAGGCACTAGGTGCTGAGGACTGCCTGGGTATTTGAAAGCCACGCAGCTTGGTGAAAGAAGACCTAGCCACCCATGTGCCCTGCCCTCCAGGTCATGCCCAGGATGCTGCAGGCTTCTTCCTGGTCCCACGCACCTTCCCCAGTAGGCCCCTTGCCTCTGGGGCTTCAGGACTCCCAGACTCTATTACCTCTTCTCCTTGTCTGTCATTGACATGACAGGCCCCTGGAAGCAGGAGACGGATTAATTGCTTCACATCACCGTCCCTGGCAGCTTGATGGAGTCTCCAAGTTGGGTTGTATCCCTCAACTTTAGACCTCGGGGGGACCGCAGCAGAGGTCTTCCGGAGAGATTTCATTTTGGGCGGCAGAGGCCTTGCCTCTTCCCCCTGGGTTTTTCTCTTGTTCCTGGGGGTTTATCGATGGGCCAAGCTCCTCTCTGTACAGCCTGTGAACAGGGTCCCTCGGGGCTCGGGTATCGGCCAACAGTCGTTGCGGAGTAACGTTCCACATACGTGCACACCAGCGCCACCGGATCTGTCCAACTGCCGGCGTTGGGGGGGGGGGGCGGGGGGATCCCGCTCCTGGAAGTTGCCGCGCCTGAGCTCCAGCCAGGGCGCGCGGCTCTCCCGCCCACTTAGAAGGTGCAGGTGTGGGACAGCGGGTGTTCCCAGAGGCGGGACTGGAAGATGAAGTCAAGCGGACAGGGCTTTGGGTCTCCGTAGGAAGATGCGAATGGGAAATGAAGAACTCAACGTATCACGATTTGTTGGCGACATGATTCCAGTCTAAGCAATTTACCGAGGCACCAACCCAGCGAGCCCTGGGTCTCTAATAAAAAAGGGTTGAAAGGTCCTGCGGATGTGTATCCCTGGTTAAGGACACCTGGGGGAAACTCCCAGTGTCCAGAAAAAAGTAAGAAGAAGGAAAGAGAGAGGTGGGAGGGGGGAGAGCTAGAGAGAGATGGAGGGGGAGGAAGGAAAGAAAGATAGAAAGAAAGAACGATAGAAAGAAAAAAAAAATCACAGAAGCAGTTGAGAGAAACACTTAAGGAGCTCCTGGATGGCCCGACAGGCTCCGCCCAGGTTCAGCACCACGGAGAGCGCTCGGTTGCCTCAAGAGTCACGGCTGGCAGCCCAGGGTTCCCTAGGCCCCAGAGCTGGGAGGACTCTGAGGCTTGTCTTCCTTGTCAGGTAGGGCAGAATGCTGTGAGTACCCCTCTTTCTTAGGGTTCTGCTCCTGACATTCGCTTTTCCCGTGTCCCAGGGCTCTATGAATCTAGTCAGCCCAGAACTGCTGCTACAATTTTCACACGTGTTGTAAGCCTGCCGCAGGCCAGAAGTGCACACCACCTGGCCTGTCCTCCACCCAAGGGGATAGTCCCTGCCAAGCGGGGTTCATTCTCCAGGTTCAGCCACCCGCCTAACTGAGGGCCAAAGGCATTGGGGGTAGTCCTATCGGAAAATCACTGCAAACACAAAACAACAGGGAAGGCAGAGCCTTCTTCCCACTTGGATGAATCCTCATAAGACCCCTTAATAGAAACAATGTACCCATAAGTATAGGCCAACAAATGAGTAGTGGCGGTGCCTTGGCCCCGCCCCCGAGAAAGCGTTATTTTAAGTCATTGGCTCGCACAATATAGAAGGGCTGGCAGTTTTGAAATCTGCACTGCGGGATGGTAGGCAACAGATGTAAGGAAGAGCTGATGTTAATAATGTCTCAAGTCTAGAGGTGTAGTCAGAGGACCATCTTCCTTGGGGACTTCATTTTTTCTCATAAGGTCTTCAACTTAAGATGATTGCAAGAGCCCCATTCACGTTATACATAGTCATCTGCTTGACTCAAAGTCTATGATTTACATATTAGTCACATATTTTCATATCTACAGAGCAACATTTAGGCTCTGGTTCAACAAAAAACTACGTATCACATCCTACCCATGTTGACAGACAAAATTAACTATATCAATGTAGAATAAGAGAAAGTACACAATGTAAAATTTGAAATGTTATTTGGCAACCAGAAAGAAGCAGGTACACACACACAACATATTTAAATATTATCATCTATACAAATTTTGTAAAAACGTTTTATCTGCACTATTAGATGATGCCTCCTGACAGACAAAATACTATTATTTTATTCTTCCTCTTTGGACAAATGGTCATTTTATAATTAAGTCCTACATCTGCATTTAAAATGTGGAAAATAAAATCTGATTAAGATCCTACATTTTTATAAGTTCAATATTAGTTTTAATATCTCTTTGCTGGTAAAATGTATTCAAAAGTCTTAATTAAAACTATCTTTGTTCAAATCCGTATTATAAATGTTTTGCACATGCTTTCAGTGATTTAAAGTAACTAACATGACCCCAACAAAGGTGAATATGTAGATAAATGGAAGAGAATAAATGGTAACTATGCAATATCTTCAAATGCTTGAAATGCATACTAAATAAACTAATGAAAAAGTCAAAAAAAGGTGAGTGGAGATAAAGTTAGTGTCCTAGTGATAACATGGTATGGTAATAATAAAATTTAACATCCATCTATTCAATAATAATTTGTACTAGTTATGTCCTCTTGTGATTTGAAAAGGTAACTAAAAATGATAGAAAATAAAATAAGATAAAATGACAATGATTTTTAGACCAAGACAATAGTTAATTTAGGGCTATGAACCTGAGTGATGAAAAGAAATCACTCCTAGTCAGTCCACCTTCCTCCCAGCATATTCTGGACCACAATGCATGCAGGGAAAAACCAAGTGGAGAATGGTGGACTCAAAAACTAAAGACAGGTAAAAACTATCTAAAGGAAAGTTGGAGTAGCTTTTTGATATCAGAAATACAGATATCATAATAAGGAAAATTACAGGGGTTAAATGCCTTTAAAATACATAAGGCAAAAACTGATAAATCAGAAAAAAAGAAGCAGATTGACAATTGTAGTAACAAATATTAACATTTAGTGTCACTAATTGATAGAATAAGTAGGCAAAAAATCATTAGTGAAATAGATGCCCTGTGTACACCACTATTAACTAATTTTTCATATGTTGCTTTTTTCTATTAATTTAATTTTGATCCATTGAACACAAATGGAGTACAGCTATTGTTTCTCTGGTTGTACACAAAGTAGAGTCACACCAACTGTGCATTCATACATGTACACAGGGCAATGATGTCTGTCTCATTCTGTTATTATTCTTACCCCTCCACCCCGACTCCACCCCTCCCTTCCCTCTATGCTATCTATCCTTCCTCCATTCTTGCCTCCCTTACACCCCACATTATGCATCATCATTCACTTCTCAGAGAGATCATTCGGCCTTTGGATTTTGGGGATTGGCTAAGCTTACTTAGCATGACAGTCTCCAACATCATCCATTTATCTACAAATGCCATAATTTTACTCTTCTTTATGGCTGAGTAATATTCTATTGTGTATATATACCACAGTTTCTTTATCCATTCATCTATTGAAGGGCATCTAGGTTGACTCCACAATCTAGCTATTGTGAATCAAGCAGCTATGAACACATATCTCTCAGCCTGTACAAAACTCTACTCAAAATGGATCATGGACCTAGAAATTAGACCAGAGACCCTGCACAGAATAGAAGAGAAAATAGATCCAAATTTCCATCATGTTGGCCTAGGACCAGATTTCCTTAACATGACTCCCAAAGCGCAAGAAATAAAGGCAGGAATCAGTGATTGGGATAGAGTCAAACTAAAAAGTCTTTTCTCAGCAAAGGAAATAGTCATCAATGTGAAGAGAGAGCCTTCAGAGTGGGAGAAAATCTTTGCCACACACACTTCAGATAGAGTACTAATCTCCAGAATCTACAAAGTACTCAATGATCTTTACACCATGAATACTAATAATCCAATCAACAGATGGGCCAAGGAAATGAACAGACACTTTACAGAAGAAGATCTACAAGCAATCAACAGATTCATGGAAAAATGTTCAACATCCCTAGTTATAAAAGAAATGCAAATCAAAACCACCTTAAGATTTCATCTTACCCCAATTAGAATGTCTTTTATTAAGAATACAGGCAACAACAGGTGGTGGCGAGGATGTGGGGAAAGGGTACACTCATACATTGCTGGTGGGATTGTAAATTGGTGCAGCCACTCTGGAAAGCAGTATGGAGATTAGAAAACTTGGAATGGATCCATCATTTGACCCAGCTATCCCACTCCTTGGCCTCTACCCAAAGGACTTAAAATCAGATTACTACAGTGATGCAGCCACATCAATGTTCATAGCTGCTCAATTCGTATGTTGCATTTATGAAATACTCTACCCAACAAAAGCACCATGCACATTTTTATGAGTATACATGGGATTCACCATTAAAAACTACATTGAGTCATGAATGTGCCCTAACAGATTGAAAAGAATTGAAATCAAATAAAGTAGAATTTAATATCACAGTGGAATTAAAATAGAAATCAATGCCAGAAAGATATATGACAAATCAATAAGAGTTTGAAAGTTAAACATACATCTATAAATGCCTATGTTTGGCGTACCCAAGACAACAAATTCCTAAGTTCAGTGATTTGCTATGAGAGCTCACAGCACTTGGCAAATACACCTACTCAAGCCTGTGACTTATTATAGTGAAAGACACAAACCAAATTCAGTAAAGGGAAAAGGAGCATGAATTGATATCCAGAGAAATAAGTTTCCAAGTACTCTACCCCAGTCTACCCCAGGAATCACACAGCATGTACTTCATTACTCAGCATTGAATTGTTTGAAATGTTATTACTAGGCAAACTTATTGGAGACTCAGAGTCCAAGGTTTTTACTGAGACACTGGTCACAAAGGCACCCCCTGACAAATATGTATCCCAATTCCTGACTCTCCAAAGGAAAGGAGAATTCACATCGCTTATAAAAACAGTTTAGGCACAATGAGCCACTTTAATCAGTTAGAAAATAGTAGGAGGACTTCTTCACAAAATTCATGTTGCTAAATGCCAGCCACATTTAACTCTGCAAGCAGGCTTTTCTGAGAACAGTTTTCTCAGGCCTGCTATATTAACATTTTTCTTCAACATAACACATGACCAAAGAACAAGCTTCAAGGAAAATTTTTAAATAATTTTAACTGAATGAAAGTGTAAATGCAGGATATAAAAATTTGTAATGTAGGACTAAAGCAGTACTTTGTAAAAAACATGGACACAAATGGTTATCACAGCCAGGCATGGTGGTGCAAGCCTGTAATCCCAGCAGCATGGGAGGCTGAGGCAGGAGGATCTTGAGTTCAAAGAGAGCCTCAATAACTTAGCAAGGACCTAAGTAATTCAGCTAGACCCTGTCTCTAAATAAAATATTAAAAAGGGCTGGGGATGTGGTTCAGTGGTTAAAGCACCTCTGGGTTTAATCCCGTGTACCTAAGTAAGTAAATAAATAAAATGCTTATAACAACAAAAAATCAGTAATCTGGGCCTCACTGAACACTCTAAGGCATTAGAAAAACAACAGTATTAAATAAGTGAAATTAACAAGGTTACAGGGTATTAATACAAAACAATTTATTTCTGAATATTCACAAGCTACTGAAAACAGAATGAAAAACACAACTTACAGTCACATAACAATTGAAATAATAAATTCAGTAAAATATATG
Source organism: Glaucomys volans (assembly GCA_020662805.1). Classification (NCBI taxonomy): domain Eukaryota; kingdom Metazoa; phylum Chordata; class Mammalia; order Rodentia; family Sciuridae; genus Glaucomys; species Glaucomys volans. The sequence goes on along the minus strand of JAJEJO010050987.1, from coordinate 30,390 downwards.
TAAGAATTTTCTGTGTAAAACTTAAAATCATCACTGAGATAAATTCAAGAAGACATAAATAAATGTAGAAATTTATTAAGTTTATTATTGAGGTATAACTTTGTGAAAACATCAATTCACCATAAATTAATATCTAGAAACAAATCAATCTCAATTAAAAATCCAGGAGGATTTTGGTAGAAATTATTAATTCTAAACTTTGTATAAATGAATATAGTTGTATGGTTTATGCTATCTGCTTTCAAGATTTACTATGAAGTTGTCAAGAAAGAGTGTGGTATAGTGTGAGGTTACATATATAGATCAAGGAAACATGATAGAAAATAAGCAATTCTACTGACACATATACATTGATTTTTGAAAAAGTTTCCAGGAAATCAAGGTGGGAATAACTGAATAATCATTGAGGGAAAGAAAAGTGAACATTAACACTTTCATCACAATATCATAAAACTAAAATGTAACAGATCATAGATTAAAATGTGAAATTGAAATGATAAGAGTTTTAGTAGAAAATATAGGGTGAAATTCTTATGACTATGAATTAGGCAAAGATAGCCTAATGGAACATACATACATACACAAACCCAAAAAGTATTTATAAGAATGAGTAAATTGGACTTTGTCAAATTTATAAAACTCTGCTCTACAAAGTATGCCATTTAGAGTGTAAAAGTATGCCATTCTACAGCTTCCCTGGCGGAGAGGTGCCATCCTCAGCTATCTGAGCCCTCAGATCTAAGCCCACCCCTTCCCTCAGGGACACGGCGCTGCGGCTCCAGGTGAGATTTAGCCGGGAGTGGAGCTGCTTGACGGCTCCAACAGGGAATTTGGGCCCCTTGGCGCCATTCTACAGCTTCCCTGGCAGAGAGACGCCATCTTTGGCTGTCTGAGCCCTCGGACCTAAGCTCAGCCCTTACCGCGGGGACACGGCGCTGTGGCTCCAGGGCCACAGTGCTGTGTCTCCTGGTTGCCTCTGCCCAGAAGCATTGATCATTCCCAACCTGGAGGTTGTGAGACAGCAGCTATCTTGGGTCACCACTTGATCAAGCACCTCTCAAACATCTGGTGAGTTACTGGAAATCTGCAGGGATGCCCTAAGTCTTTACAGGGAAATTGCAATCCCTCTGATTTGCACTACTAGAGGGGAAGATACATGAGCAGCATGAGAAAACACAGGAAGAAAGTGTCCCAAACAAACCTAGATGATACATCAAGAGATCCCAAAGACAGCATGGTAGAAGGAATGACAGAAATGGAGTTCAGAATGTTCATAATTAAAATGATCCGAGAAGAGAATGAGGTGACAAGAGAGCAGATTCAGGCTATGAATAATCAGCTAATAGAGCAATTGCAGGAAGCAAAAAATCATTTCAATAAAGAGATAGAAGTTCTGAGAAAAAAACAAACAGAAATCCTTGAAGGAAATAAGGAAATGAAGGAAACAATCAACCAAGTTAAAAACTCAATAGAAAGCATAATTAACAGAATAGATCACTTGGAAGACAGAACCTCAGACAATGACGACAAAATATTTAATCTTGAAAACAAAGTTGAACAAACAGAGAAGATGGTTAGGAATCATGAACGAAACCTCCAAGAAATATGGGACATCATGAAAAGACCAAATTGAAGAGTAATTGGGATTGAGGAAGGCACAGAGATACAAACCAAGGGTATGAACAATCTGTTCAATGAAATAATATCAGAAAATTTCCCAAATATGATGAATGAGATGGAAAATCAATTACAAGAGGCCTACAGGACACCAAACGCACAGAATTTCAATAGATCCACACCAAGGCACATTATAATGAAAATACCTAACATACAAAACAAAGATAGAATTTTAAAGGCTGCGAGAGAAAAGCATCAGATTACCTACAGGGGGAAACCAATACGGATATCAGCAGATTTCTCAGCCCAGACCCTAAAAGCAAGAAGGGCCTGGAACAACATATTTCAAGCTCTGAAAGAAAACGGATGTCAACCAAGAATCTTATACCCAGCAAAGCTTACCTTCAGATTTGATGATGAAATAAAATCCTTCCATGATAAACAAAAGCTTAAAGAATTCACAAAGAGAAAGCCTGCCCTACAGAACATTCTCAACAAAATATTCAAAGAGGAAGAAATGAAAAATAACAATCTTGGTCACCATGGGGAGGAACTACCCTAAAGAGAGAGTCAATCAAAGGAGAAACAAAGTTAAGCTAAAAACCCCAAAAAAGCTAAAATGACGGGAAATACAAGTCATATCTCAATAATAACCCTGAATGTAAACGGCCTAAACTCATCAATCAAAAGACATAGACTGGCAGACTGGATTAAAAAGAAAGACCCAACAATATGCTGCCTTCAAGAGACTCATCTCATAGAAAAACATGCCCACAGACTAAAAGTGAAAGGTTGGGAAAAAACATACCATGCACATGGACTGAATAAAAAAGCTGGGGTTTCCATTCTCATTTCAGATAAAGCAGACTTCAAGCCAAAGTTAGTCAGGAGGGATAAAGAAGGACATTTCATACTGCTTAAAGGAAGCATAAATCAGCAAGACATAACAATCATAAATATTTATGCACCAAACAATGGTGCATCCATGTATGTCAATCAGATCCTTCTCAATTCCAGGAATCAAATAGACCAAAACACAATAATACTCGGAGACTTTAACACTCCTCTCTCACCATTGGACAGATCCTCCAAACAAAAATTGAACATAGAGTGTAAAATTAAAAATAGAAGAAATGAAGTAGAGAATATGTATGTCTACATATTTATAATATTATAGTCATGTGTTTACATATATACATATATTTATAAATACACAGAAACATATAATACATACAAACACACAAGAGTAAGAATGATTTGAGGAAAATATATTGGCACTATTGTCTAAATCATCATAGAATGAAATTTGTCCTTATCAAGGTAGGCCGAGAATTCAAATTCATATTTTTTCCTATTAAGACCTACACATTCCAGGGTTATAGATTGATTATTCATCTCAAAGTAATGATTAATCTGCCCATATAATTTCTATCCATCTTAACTGTAACATTTATTCATTAATGAATTAATGTGGAACTCTAGATTCCTTAGTCATATGGATAAAAGCAAAATATGTCTGAAGAAAGAGAGAGTAAAGTTTTCATGACCCATATAATTTAATTCACTTTCTAATATATGAATCTGAGTCATTTTTCCTTAATACCAAGAGGATATTTTTGATAATTCAAATTTAATATTTATAGTTACAGCTTATGATTACTTATGTAAGGTAGTTACAGTTCATTATTTTCAGAAAAAAAGTTGTTATAATCCCATTTAAAAAATATATGCTGCCATACAGGAAATAGTATCTAATGCAGGAACTAAATTTGATAATACAGAGAAATTCTACTAATACTTTATGAAACACAGTTTGATAGTAGACTATCAAACTACACAGGATAAGTGGTGTGTTGTTGCCATTTGCTGCTAAGCAGTTAAAGGTACAAATACAAACTGATAATTTTATGTGAGAATAGAAGTATCATCAGTTTCAAAATCCAAGGGACTGGTATAAGCAGTAAATGCAATAAGACAAAGAAAGGAGATAATCCTGAAAGAATGGAAATTTGAATTATTGTAGTTAGAGGAAATTAATAGAATGGGATGAGTGGAATTTGGCTAAGAATTTGTTTCTCCCTTTATTAATTAACTCACCATACAATTGGCATATAATATGTTTCATACACTGTTCTAAGTTGCAGGGATATGGATATTGTTGTGACCAAAACCTACTGTAATGGAGTTTGTATTCTAGTGAACAGAAACAGACAATGAAGAAATGTACGAAAGATATGTAACATAGTATATGTCGTGTAGTGAAGAAAGGAAAGTAGGTTTAGTGATAGAGTATTGGGAGCAGAGGGACAGGAAGCAAAGAAGGTTCTGAGGTGAAATTGCAGAGAGACCTAATTAAAATGAGGGGGCATATCTACCAGTAAATGAACATTCCAGAGAGAGACAACATTTAGTGAAAAGACCAGGGATGTGGCATTCTTAATATATTTTCATATGGGAATATGAAAGAAATCACTGTAGCTACAACAGGGTTTCTTAATCCGTGCACTATTGACATCCAGAGCCAAGTTTGTTGTGGGGATTACAGGACATTTAGCAGTAGCCCTGGCTATTCACTGCTAGATTCCAGTAGCAAGCCCCTTCACATGCCTGCCATTGTTAGAACCAAAAATGTAACTAGAAACTGCTAAATATCCCTGGCTAAATATCCCTCATTTATTCCTTTATTAATCACTGACACAACAAAACAGAACAAGACGGAGAATAAAAGGAGATGTCCAGAGATGGGAAGCTAGAAGTCAATATGGAAAACAAGCCCTATAGAACAGTTTAAGGACCTTCATGGCAATGACTTGAGCAAAGTACAGGGATGTGGAGAAAAGTTTTTTTTTTTTTTCATTAGATTTGAGTTAATTAGGTTGATGATTTTAAAATGAACATATTATGTGATTATCAAACAAAATGATCTGATGACATTAAAATAATGGTATATTAGACACAGATGCCAAATGTGGCATTTGATCATTTTACTCAATAAATATTAAAGAAGAATTTGATGCAAATGTTTAATTTAAGAGGAGGGCTTGATATAGGAGCAAGTGCTCCAGATTCTTCACCTTCCTCTCATATGAATGGATGCTAACTGGCATTCACTAAGCACTTAGGAAAGATCAGGGAGTGACCCAGATGTTAGGAGTACAAAGACAAGCTTCGTATTTCCTCTGTCTCGAAGGCGTTTACTTGCCAACAAAGTCTAAGGGGCATATACATTTGTACTTTCAAAATAATATACTGCATGCTAAAATCAAAGTATGGGATTAAGGTAAATTTGTTTTGTTTCTGCTTTACAGAACTACAAAAATAGGAAAAACAAAAAATAGTGGTATGTAGCATTAGGTCTAAAATTACACAGAAGTGTTGTTCTGATTCTGGAAGGATCTCATGGAATTCTTAAAGGAAAACGCATAAATGATCACAACAGGTTAAAACCCATCCAGAGCCTGATTTTTGGCAAGGGTGCACTTTTTTGAAATAAGGCCTTAAGAATTTCAGTTCTACCTGTTAGATACTGGACTGGTACTTTCAGGGACAATCACTTAAGCTTGTAGAAAACATAAAAAAGCTGTGTCTCCCTTAAATGACTGCCAGCACACCTCTAAAGTTGCTTTTCATTTCAGCAAAGGCATGCCACCTTCTAGGGAAATTTACAAAGTGAACAAGAATTGAACTCTTCAACAGTTGAACTTGACAGACCATCTTGCCTAACCCTTTTAGGTGACCTAGATTTAATTTTAGTTATTATAATACTAAATTTTCTGCCAAGCTCCTACCCATCTGTCATTTTTGTAACATGCAATGTATGGAGAAGAATGATATCCAACTGAGAACACTGAAGAATGTACCCACCTCTACACATGATGACAAGCCTTGTAATGGTTTGTCATATCTGACTCCATGGAAATGTTATAGGCCAAGCTTTATGGGCAATGACTAAACAGACTCCATTTTACCTTGAGACTCCATATTATGTAGGAAATACTTCTCCCATGGGAACACCCCACCTCTGTACCCATCAACAGTTGCTTAGCATGACGTGTTTGGCAACACAAAATGGCAATTCCTATATAATGAAAAAGTGTTCTTTTTGATTCCCTTTATCCCTAAACAATGTACCATGTCAGCAGTGATGTCAGCAGTGATTGTCTAGATGTTAGTAACCATTCTTTAATTTGTACCTAAGTAACGTCCTTTTGACCCATTTCCCCCTCTGCTAATGATTTTAGATCTCATGATGTTAGTTTATAGCCTTGAATCATAGCAACAGACACTTATGATTGATGTTCTGACTTATAGTATAAAAACCCCTGCAACCCTATGGTCGGGACTGTTCTCCCAAAAGCCATTTTTGGGGTGTTGTGTGAGACAGTCAGTTGGCAGTTAATAAAGACTCTCAAATTTGGACTTCTCAATGGTGATTGGGCATGAATTTGTATGAGTTTCTCCTATGAAAGCCCCGTGGTTTGTTTGCATGGGGAGGCATGCCTTGGAAATCATCCCTTGTGCTCTCCTTACTTGCTGCAATGAATAAACCTCTCTCAACTCTTAGCTGCTGCATGTGCTTACCAGGTTTGTACTCCTCAGGAGGTGAACTCTCTGCATCCAAGTAAACCCATTTTTCAGGTCACCTGGTTTGAGAATGAGAAAATGAAGTTAGAGATCATGAATCTGGTAGAATATCTTCATTAACCTTTACCCTGAAACCTCAACAAAAAATACCGAAATTAATGCATGCTATTATTTTTAGCACTTACTAGTTTTTCCCTCCCATTCTCTGTTACAAAAATTTATTTCTTGCTATTCTCCCCACCTTTGGAAATGGCCACATGAATTACTTGGCAAATGGAATGTGAACAAACAGGATTTGAGAGAGGTGTCAAGATACTTTCATGTTTGGCATCGTTCTTGTCCTTTCACCAAATGCCATGCAAAGAGCATCCCCCTTTCCTGGACTGAGATACGTAGAAATACACATGCAGCTTGAAGCAAAGTCATCAGCTAATTCAACGAGAAAGAGAAATTCCTATTTTTAAAACTCTCTGAGATATGGTGATATCTCAAAGACATGGGAGTGGAAGAGGTGAGTTGCTTTGCTCTTCAGCATTATTATGATAGAAACCTTACTAAAACCCTTGGAATCAGGTAAATCAGTCAACAGAATCTATAATAAAACTATGTTATCTCCCATTCTAAAACTCAGCGTTGTAAAATAACAATTTATTCTCATGAATCCATAGGTCTATTAGAAAAGTTCTGTTGATCTAGGTCAGGCATCCCCAGGTGAGTCAGTTTTAGGTTGCAGCAGCTGGATGGTTCTTATCACTACAGTCCTGTGCATCAGCTAGAGTGGCACTGCTGCAGTGTGAGTTTATTCTGAGGTCCCCACAGTAGTCACCTAAAGCATGGATAAAAGAATGAACTCTTTCCAGAACATACTGGACAGAGTAAAGATAAGATTTTTCTTTCCACTTTATTGAATGAATGTCAAATCCTTCAAAGACCTATTAAAGGGATCCAGTAATATTTGCCACTTTTACTAACACAACTTTCTATAAAATTTATCTTTCACGAGCCAATCTCATACTGATGGTAGACATGCAAAAGTACAAACAGAAACCCACAAAGATTCTTAAGGTTTAAGCTAGGACTGCCATGTGCCAACGTCAAAAGGAAGAAAGCAGATCTAATGGACAATCCCAAAATCTAGGCCATGAAAAGACCATGAAATTGCTGTGTCTTTGGGGCTAGAGGGGTCGACCAGACTGGACCAGTGTTTCAGTCTCCCATTTTACATACCACACTAGCATTTTATTACAAAACTCTATATATTTATTTTTCAAGATGTTACATTAATACAATATATTTAGCCTTTTTGAAAGGGGTCTACTTACTTTTGGGAAGCAGTAGGATAGGGTTTCTCAAGGAACACATTTGTTGACCATCTGTTTAGGATTTGTCTAAGATGCTTGTTATATATGCTGAATCTTGGGTCCCCTCAGAAACTCTGGGAATGAAGCTCAGAATATTCATTTCTTATTCTTCAACTGCAAATGACTCTGATGTACAAAATGTTTAAAAAATACTGACTCCTGTGAGCTCACAAAACAGTCCTCTATGTTAGCCTGTTTGCTTTTCTGTTTGCTTATTTGTTGTTTGCTTTGTTTGTATTTTTCAATGAAAGCTGCCACTCATCACTTTTGCTAGTGTCCACTGTAGGGATGCTAATCTTGATGATAGTGGTGTCACATCCTAATACTCTTAAAACTGCCAGTGCAGTCCTGTACTCTCTGGAGTACTTTGTGCAAACATATGTAATTGTATATCAAAAACTCTAAGTTGCACCTTGAAAAAAATGTAATAAAACTCTAATGAAAGTTATTTTATTATTTACACAAAATTATTTCTATAGGCTTTGTCCAGAAGTCAGTTTTAGTGGTATAGGTATAGATGTTTGATTGTCTATACAGAACATATACTCACTTGCAGTTTGATTAATAATATTTGAAGGTAGAATCTCCACAATTTCTCCATTAAGAGATTAACTGAGCATTTGAAAGTAAATAATAACAAATATTTGGATTTTAATTTATGCTCATGTTCTTTTAGCTAGTTATCATACAACATTTACAAAACACTGCTCTTCAGGAACTTGATAAAATGCAACAACACAGTAAAGACTTCATCAGATCCACCCTCATGTCTTCTCTAGTCAATTTAAATTCTTTTAAGATTTTCTCATGAGTAGTTTGAGGAAAGGTCATCAATGATTTGACGTGCTTTAAAAAGTGAAAGAAAGTCAATTATCAAGATGGCCCATATAGTTGCATATTTTGTAGCTAAAGCTTTTCATAATCTACTGTGACACCCATGTTATCTTTTTCTTTTATTTATTTATTTTTTTTATTTACTTATTGATTCATTGAATACAAATGGATTACAGCTATTGTTTCTCTGGTTGTACACAAAGTAGAGTCACACCATCTGTGCATTCATACATGTACACAGGGCAATGATGTCTGTCTTCAATAGATGAATGGATAAAGAAACTGTGGTATACATACACAATGGAATATTATTAAGCCATAAAGAAGAATAAAATTATGGCATTTGTAGGTAAATGGATGATGTTGGAGACTGTTATGCTAAGTGAGATCAGCCAATTCCAAAAATCCAAAGGCCGAATGGTCTCTCTGATAAATGAATGATGATGCATAATGCGGAGGGGGAAGTGTGGCAAGAATGGAGGAAGGATAGATAGCATAGAGGGAAGGGAGGGGTGGGGGGGAGGATATAAATAATAACAGAATGAGACAGACATCATTGCCCATGGTATCTTTAAGCAAGAGAAATATTTTTATCTAAGGGCTTACTCTGTCCAATGCAATATCCTATATATTTATGAGGCAAAAGATTATGTAGAATAATCTTTCCAATTTTCTCCATTTCAGAACAAATGGAGTTCCTTTGCCAAGAGCCTCAATGCCTTTTCAACCCATATTTTATAGCTGCAATCTAGAAGACAAATTTGTATTCCATTGTTAAATTCTTCACAGGAATGATTTGCCCAGAATCATAGTATTTTCCTGTTCCTTTAATAAGTTGTTTTGAACACATGATTCTCTTGTTGTTTTTTATTCCAGCATTAATCCATTTAACAGCTTGCAGCTGAAATCTAATTTACATGATAGGAGCACTTTTGTGCCTGCTAACCTGATCTACAACAGGAAACAATACATAATCCAATTACATGCTTTATTGTCTTGTTAAACACTATATATCACCTGCTTATTTCATCAAGGAAGTTTGTTCTCATTATGTACTTGCAAGGAATTTTAGTGACAATCAACCTATCCTGAATGACAATTGCATGCCATTCAGTCTCACCAATCATTGTATGCTACTTTGGTTACAAATTAGACAAATTGTTTTTTATAATTTTGGTTAAGAGTATGTGTGCATCAATTCTGAATTTTCTGAATACTCATAAATTAATTTTCACTTCATTCCATAGATCCAGAATCTTAAGTTATATTTAATAATCAAAATGCATATACTTATCACTTGCTGGTTAACATATCATAAAAATGATGAATTTGTCTACATAAAATTAAATTAATTTGGATGCAAAAAATGACTCATTTTGCAGACTCTGATTTTCAGAACCCCAACCAGTTAAAGCTACATCACTGTTAGGTTTTTATTCCCATCTTTGTTCACCTGTAATTCTTCCAACTGGCATATTCCATAGAACCAAGTTAGTTTCATATTCTAGTTATGTATTTTTTTTTTGTCACTAGAGAACTACATAACACTTCTAACAGTTCTAACTGTAATATTGTTCACTATTAAGTAGATTTTTATACTGGTATATTTGCACAAATTGCCCTTCTTGGCGGGGCCGCTGGGCCACTGCCGCCTGCTGACCGGCCCCCAGCGCAGAGGGCCAGGCTGCCCACTCCACCTGGCGGCCTAAAGCGGCCGGTGCCTCTGCCCAACTCTGCGCCGCCGCCCCGCCGGCCAGAGGGGCTTGAGCTGCCAAGCAGGCCCTGTCCCAGGCCAGAAGTCCATCAACGGGGTGCTGGACATAGCAAGAAAGACAACAAAAATCTAACTTGGTGAATGGTACAGGATAGAGGGACTGAAGAGATGGTTATTTGATGTTGAGTGTTCAGAAAATGCCTCTAAGTTAACTTTGAGAAGAAAATGAAAGGAAGCAAAGTACTGGGACAAGGACATTTGAACAAAAAGTATTCAATGACAAGCAATTAGCAAGGTTGATGACTTTGAAGGAGAATATCTTGCTTTCAAGGAAAAGTACAGAAGACAGCACAGTAGAGAGAGCAAGGGTAGAGCCTGATGTCACATGATTAGTGGGAGAACAAACAATAAAAGCCTGTTTGGCTTTTACATTAAGTGAAATAGGAATATACTGGAGGGATTTGATCTGAAGAATGACCTAATCTGAAGTCAGAATTTTAACAGACTCTCTGGTTGCTGTGTAAGTAGACTGTAGGAAATATCTAGCAGAAGGACTCTTAGAACAAAGAAGAAATAGAAAACATCGTCATTGGAACAGTGGATTTTGTTATAAAGAATTATTACCTCAGGAAATGACTGAACAGTAAATATAATGAGATAGAAAGAACTGTAAAAGGGAGCAGAAGTAAGAAAGTTTGTACTGGGAAGGGAGGCTCCCTCTACTCAAATGGGATTCAGAACTGTAGGAAAAGGTATGCATGCAGCTTACTGGATGACAGAGAAGTTCATTGGGTTGTATGAGTCAGAAGTGGTCAACCTGGGGGCTGGGAGGAGGGAAGGCCAACACCAGGCCCAGACTGAGATTAGGAGGTTACACAGAAAGAAGTATTTGGGGCACATAACTGGTAAAAGTACCACCAGATGTCCCCACACTCATGTATCATCAAGAGGATGCTACAGAAATAAGTAAGAGCAAAAACATGATATTTGGGATCAAGGAAAGATGTCTCTTGCCTACAACATTCTGCCAAGGATCCTCTCCTGGCATCTCAACATCATGTTCAACATCAGGGAGAAACATCTGAACAGTTTGGGATAATTTGCACGTACTGAAGAGTGGATTTGGAAATTCATTAAGTGTGTAACAGTTGCAAGTAGGTAGGGGGCTTTGCAATAAGTTTAGGAACAGCATATTTTGGCTTGAATGATGGTGGTGAAGATGAGGGTGACACAGAAAGTTTGTGTATGTATTTTGAAAGTAGAGACATGAGATTTGCTGATATAGGATGTAATAGAAAAAAGAGACAATAATTTCTATCTGATTAAGTGGAATGATGTATATTTATATTACAGGAGATTATGAGAGAAGCAGGTCAAGTTTGGACATGTTGGATATGAGATATTGAATGGGTATATAGATCAAGGTACTGGGTAGGTAGAGAAGTTGTACATAAATTGGTAGCTAAGGAGACAGGTTTGAAGTGGACTTGTAAATGTGCACATCATCAGAAATAGATGATAATTTAAAGGTGAAAATAGCATAATGCAATAAATAGTTAGACATAGGTATGGAAGAGAACAGACTCTAGACTTAAGTCTGGAAACACTAAGAAGGTGAGGAGATGAGTGGTTGGAAGACTCTTCAGAGAAACGTGGCAGCTTTGCATCCAGCACCAAGCATGACTGTCTTGACTGAAAATGGAATACAAAGTCATCAGTCTACAGTGTACTTTCAGCCACATTCAGCTGTCCTACTGCAGGTGCAGAAACAACCTTTGATGCAAAAGCAATACTAATCAGGTGAAACGATCATCTTTGCACATTGAGAGAGCTGATGTCAGAGCTGTAAATTACAACAGTGCCTACAACAGAAAGTGAGCAGCATGGCCTGATCGAAAGGATGGTTAGATAATTCTAACATTATTATTTGTTTCCACTTGTCTTCTGATGCAGAAAACGACTTTGACTTCTCTGTTGTTTTTATTATCTGTTACCATGAGATGTAGAGTTTCTTTTCATTGAAGACATAATTACTGCTGAGAATTTCAAAACCTTGTTAAAGTAGTATTTGTAGAAGTGAATACATGATTAAATGAGATAAATTGTGCTTTGTCAACAGTGAGAAAAGATTTGAGAATTGTACTATAATTATTGATACTTCAGAATAGTACCAGTATTCTCAGTGTGCCATATCTACTCCCCCTTGGTCTCCAAATTGAATCATGGCCCAGTCTTCTCTTCTCTCTGTGATCAAGTCTAGGGGTTTCTTGTCCTCTGTAGACTGCTTCACCTGGTTCCTTACCCTTATTATCTAATACTGTCTTATTTTGCTAATATTTTAAATGATCTACTATTATTTGTAAACACATATAAACTTATGAGTCAAAGTGCCAGGTAAGAAGTTACACTTGGCATGACATTTGAAAATTAACAAATTGGGACTAGATGTTTACCATCTAGTAAAAGCAATAGACCAGGAGAGATATTTTTAACTATATTAAGGTGTAGATTTTGCCAATAAGAAACTCAAAATATGGTGGCTGAAATGCATTGGAAAATCTTGAAATATACACTATGTATATTATAGTTAAAAAATAGAAATGAGGACTGGGGTTGTGGCTCAGCAGTCAAGTGCTTGCCTGCCAGGTGGAAAGCATTGGGTTCAATTATCAGCACCACATAAAAATAAATACATAAAATAAAGTTATAAAAAATTTGTTGAAGAAATTAGAAATAAGCTCAGATGACTACTTTGGAATTTCAAATTATAAGGTCAATATAGACATCAAGGAGAGAGTGAAAATACATTGCTACAGTAAAGAATGTAGACTATATCAATAAAGAAAGATTAAGCAGCTTGGAGGATGAGGAACTGACCTGAGCAAAGGCATTCAGCCTTGCAAATTAAGTCCTATTTATTGAATATTGAGTGTTCTAAATCAACTCGAACTACAGTATGAAAAATTGAAAAAGAGTTTCCAAATCACCTTAAACTAGAATTTAAAAGGCTATATTTAAAGAAGAATTTAGAAAATCACTTCAGAGCTAGAATTTAAAGTACCATACAAAGAAAAAATAGTTTTTGTGATTTTTAACGTAAGAGAGACTTGATACAAATAAGAGAATTGTAGGTGAAGAAAGGCTATTGGAAGCCTTTTGAAATCATTCAAGAAATAGATATTAAAGGCATGAGCCCTGATACAAAGTGGTTAAAATGGATATGAAAGGAATACTTCAGAATCAAAACAAATTGATTTGTCATTAACTGAGCACAGAGATAAGAGAGGAATAAAAGAATTATCCAAGTTTCTATTTGGCATAACTGAAGACTAATAATGCCTTCTATGGTTTATCTATTAAATATTCTGATGACCTTTATGCTATTTCTCACAATTGTAACTAATTAAATGTTTCAGGTTTTCATTTCCTTTTTTTAATTCCTCTTTCACTATTAGCAATCTCCACGATAATAATGGCACTTGTCTTTTTGTTCACTGCTGTGTTCTCAGTCTGTGGCCAAGCATCTGGCACATAGAACTCATATATATATATATTTTTTTTAAATAAATACATGAGAAGAAGTAAAAGTAATGAACACAGTCCTGAAAAGGAGTACATTCTGTGGATAGCCTTAGAAGTTTAGTATCTGATATATAGAATTTAAGATATTGTTGGATCATTCAAATAGAGATCAGTCTGTGTGTTCCTATATCTTGTATTCAATAGCTATTCGAAAATATTTTTAATATATCACTTTTTTATCCTAAATACTACTTTAGAAAATGGAAATACCATAGTGAAATTTTAAAAAAATTAAAAATTCCTCTTCTGTTGGAATTTATATTCTAAAGGTTCTATATTCTAAATTAATTAAGTTCCCCTTTCCTATTATTTCCAATAGCATATAAAATAGATTTTAATTAATTAAATATGCTTGAAAAATCTTCTTTTGCCTCATGTCTTTTTCCAGCTACTGCTGCATTTCTCCATCTCCCTTTATGTAAAGCTTAATGGCATTTCCTATGCGTCCTCTGTAAAGGTTGCCTATTGTTGAATAACAAACTATGCCTACATTAATGCCTTAAATCTGTTTTTCTTTTAAATCATAAGCCTACACTCAGTTGTGCATTTATACTGATTTTAACTTTTTTTATTAATGTTTCTCAAATTAAGCTGCAAGATCATCCAGGGGATTACATGTAAAGGGTGGCCATCAGCATTGAATACTGGAATAACAAGCCAGAGTGTGCCAGACTTTCTGAGGTCTAGTTTCAGAAGTGGCATAAAGTCACTTTTGACAAATTCCACTGGTCAAGGGAAGACCAAAATGAAAGGGTAGGGAGAAGACTCTACCTTGTGTAAGAAGACCTGCAGCATCAGGATTCAACAAGACAGGGACACAGGGAGAATACTGAAGCATTTTCCAAAATATCTGCCATACCTTACCCTTTAACACCACAGAAAATGAGACAGATTTCATATCACTCATCATGGGTAGGGAAAGGAGAAACTTGCATGGCTAAGTTCAGCAAAAGAAGAGAAGACAATACTCCAGTGTACTCAAGATTCTGCAGTATCATGTCAGGTCCTGGCTCAGTTGGCCTGATATACAGGATAGATCTGTGCTTTGGTAGATGACATCTCTTTCCTATATTTTATATTTTCTAAGGGAAGTAGGTACATAAATCTGCTGCCATTCAATTTGAATGTCAGTTGTTCATGTTCTGCTTGGGATCTCACACTGATAAAGTCATCCTGCTAGGGGAAGAAAGGAGTCTTTTTCAGGCAGCAGGCTGCCTAGAATGAGTATGTATCATTATTTTGGGAAATACTATTCCCTGTGTCATTCTTCTTCCATTTTCTCTTGGCTGTTCTCATACTACTTCTTATGAACTTGATCAAATCATCATGAATTTTTCATTTCTAACTTTGTGATTCTCAGTCTTCACATTAATTATCATTAATGAGCACCATTTTAAAAATAGACCCATTATTTCTTATTAGATAAACAATCCTTACTCTGATGACAAGTCACATCTTTCTTCTAATTTTCCACCTTCTTGTTAACATTTTCTAATTCTCATATTTTCATTCCAAATTTAGTAAACATTGCAGCCACCTGGGGCTGAGTCCAGGACATCGTTAGCTCTGTACTCCTATTCTCTTTATCCTTATCAACTCTGAAGGCTTGAAACACCCTCTGTACTGTGACATCTGTCACATTTACATCTTTACAACTGACTTTTCTTACAGATTTACATAGTTAACTGTCTTCCTGACACCTCTCCTAAAATATAACAAAAGCACTTGAACTTACAATATCCAAAAGTAATCTTCAGATATCCTCCAAACTGTATGTCTTCTTTTTTATCTAGTAAATGGTTATTCAATGATTATAATTGCCTATGCAAAAATAATAATAGTAGTGGTAGTAACTATCATAATTGCTATTGTACAGCCCAATACATTAGCAAATTTGATTTAACATTTTAGATACACCTCGATACCATTACATTTAACCACTGTGCATTAACAGGGCAGTCTAGGCCACTGTCATCTTTCTCCTGAGCTATTGCCATCAAGTCTTAAGTCATTTCCCTGCTCTCATTTTCTCCCTCTAGTCTCTTTTACACAGTAAAAGTATTATGATTATGCTACTCATTCTTCTGTTCAAATGATAATCCATATACTCGTCATTTACAGAGAAAGTCAAAGTTCTTACAATATATCTCTACCAAATATGACTTTTTCATTCTCAAATTCACATCTGCATGCAATTACCACTCTCCACCCTGCTCACTCCATTACAGGTACATTAGCTTCTTCAATTGTTTCAGTGGAAAATTCTTAGCTCATGTAAACCTCAGTGACTTTGCATGCCTTATTCCCTCTGCCAGAAATGTTTTCCACCAGATAACCTACATACCTCCCTCACTCACTCCTTTCCAGATTTGTCATTTTGTCAGTAGCCTTCTGTATAAGCTATAACTCCTACTCCCCAATTATATCACTCCTCTTCATCTTATTTTTCTTCAAAGTTCTTGTCTCCTTCATCATATCATACATTACATGTATATTTGAATTTTCATGTTTATGTGTCATCTATTAGACTGAGTTCCATATGGATGGAGACTATATTGTACACTGCAGAATCCCACTGTATCCAATACAGAGTAGATGTACTCCACAAGTGCTTTTTAAAAGCAATTAATGCTACAGAACATTCTCAAGATTTGTTGCAAAACCATATAGCACTCTTGTCAAAAGTCTTACCTCACATTTTTGCTTTCACAGACTTTTCGTTTGCTTGTTTTGTTTTCGTAAATCCTTATCTTGCTCCACTCTAGCTAGCACTGACCCCTCCTGCAAACTCAGCCTTGCATTTCCAACTGATTATTAAATATCTCTACCTGTTTACGCTGACTTTATCCCAAACTGTGTGTGTATAACAGAATTCTTCGTGCTGGATTTCAAGAAGCCATGACACCTATTCTACAGTAATATCATCACTGTTCTCAAATTTTAAAATATTATTCACCCTCATCTTATTGTATCATTTATATGACTTTTATCCCATATTACAGTGAAAGTTTTATAAGGGCAATGTATATCTAATTCCTTTTGACATTTTTCAGAATTCTTAGCATTTTGACTTCTAAAAAGAAGATACTCAATAAATATTTATAGAGCACATAACATTATAGATAAATTATGGATACTTACTATAGTTAGTATATATCTATTTTTCATAAATGCCACTACAGAAACAAACTACTATACTGCAAGGAGAACCAATGAGTATTTAAATATTCAATAAAGACTAGAAGAGATAAAAATATCAAGTTCTTGATTAATTTAAATCATAGTAACTTCTGTTTATGGTTTGGATCTTTTTAATGTACCCTGAAAAGTTCGTGTTAGGTAGTGCAACAATGTTCATAGATAAAATGATTAGAACATGAGAACTGCAGCTATCAGGGGATTATCCATTTGATGGAGTAATAATTTGAATGGACTGGGTGGTAACTGTAGGTAGGTGGAGCAGGGCTAAAGGAAGTAGGTCCCTGGGGTCATGTACTTGGAGAATATATTTTCTCCCTGATTCCTTGCATTTATCTTTCTCTCTGCTTCCAGGATGTCATGGACATAGCATCTTTTTCTGTTACGTCCTTCTGCCATGATGTTAAACCTTACGTCAAGCCCACAGCAACAAAATGGACTGACCATAGACTAAAATTATCAGTACACAATAAACTTTTCCTCCTCTATGTCAGGTATTTTCATTATAGCAACACAATGCCAAACCAATACACTCTCCATTGCCCCCTTATTTTCTGTTTTATGAATTTTAGTGACAAATATGAATGTAGTCTCTTATATGACTTTTCTAGATAATTAATAGGACTGTTTTTATTCAGATTAAAATCCGTTCTAAGGCCTGGAACAAATAGTGGTAGAGCAGCTAAACGTTGCTAAATTTTATAGTTCTGGTGGAAGATCATAGCAGTCAGTAAGCAGCCAGCTTAAGAACAGCATAGTTCAAAGGAGATATTTTGGGGTGACTGTAGTTTCCTAGAGACATTCCAAGAAAGAAAAGTCATGAACTGGGGTGTTTACGGCACAGTGAGACAGTGCTTAAGAGCAGTGGTGATGTGACAAAGACATCACGTAGCACAGAGGCACTTGGTGGCCTTATAAAGCAGGGAACTAACCATATAACATCTATCATCCAATTTCTTTGGTTGACATCAAATATTAAGAAAGACAGACATTTTTTGAGAGGGAAAGAATAAACAGGAGATTTCATGAATGTCCCACTAATGTCATGGGCACCTGAAATAATTGTTGAGGGAAAAACCTACAGCCTTCTTAGGCTCTGGTTCAATTTGGGGTACTGCCAGGGAATTCATACTGCTGCATTGTGCTGGAGAAAGCTCCAACCACACTTTGCTTTTTCTTCAAAGGTTCCTGCCACACGTACTATTGTATCCATGCCAACCTGAGATTTTTCACCTAAGAGAACTATATTCTATCTGGTGGAGCTATCCTAAAATCTCCCACAAATGCCTGCAACCTAGGCCACTGAGACATCTTGGGAAAAGCTGACATTAATCTCAGTTAAAGAAGTCACTACACTATATTACACTACTGTGCTCACGTGGATATAGAGTCAACACAGCCTACTTAATCAATACCCTGGGACACATCCCCAGGAGAAAGTCTATTACTACAAAGCTACCTTATAAGATTGGTACTGGCAATTGATCCCACTAGATATATAAATACCAATGTAGGGACAGAAGACAAATGAAAAAGAAAGGTACTGTGAAACCTTCTAAGGAACACAATAACTCTCTAGCAACAGAACCTGAAGAAAAAATAAATTGATGAATTGGTTAAAAAAGAATTTAAAATAATTATTTTAAGGAAAATAAATGGACTAAAAGAGAATACAGACAGATAATTCAATAAAATTAGGAAGATTCCTGATCTGAATGAGAAATCAAAGAGGTAACAATCACAAAAAGAGAAGCAAATGATAATTTTGGCTAAATAACTTGTTAAATAAAATGTTAAAGTACAATTGAGAACATTTACCACAGGCTGGATCAAATAGAAGAATCTCTGAACTTGAAGATAGGTTTTCTGAAATAACCAGGTAAGGAAAATTAATAAATAAAATGAAGATAGCCTACAAGAATAAGTGTATAATATATGTACCAGAAGGATAAAAAAAGGGAAAAATGAAGCATACAAAATCTGCTCAATGAAACAATATCTGAAATAGAAATCTTAGAAAAGACATGAACATGCAGGGCACAGGAAGTTCAAATATTAAATATTGTATTTAATCAATATTGTATTTAAAAAGAATCTGAAGCATATAATGCTTGAACTTTCAAAAGAATAAATCAAAAATGCAAAAATTGCCAAGATAAAATATCAATTCACATATGAGGATCCCCATTAAACTAACAACAAATTTCTTAGCAAAAACTTCACATATAAACTTCCTTGCATTGCCTCATGCATGAGCTTTTGAAGAACACTTGTATGTAAACTGTAATACCTGTATAACCCTGATATCAAAAAGCAGATGAAGACACATCACAGAAGAAATCTACAGATCAATATCCCCAATTAACATAGATAATAAAAATCGTTTTTTTAAAAATCAGCAAATTGCATTAAAAAACTCATCAAGAAGATTACACAAGAGATCAAGTGGACTTCATTGTAGGAATTGCAAGTTTGGTTCAGCATACACAAAACAACACATGTAATTCACCACAAAAACAGAATTAAGGACAAGAATCATGAGATCATTTCAACAGATGCAGAAAGGTCTTTTATAAAATTTACAATCCATTCATAATCAAAATTCTGGAGAAACAAGAGATAGAAAAAATTAACCTCAACATTAAAAGTTATATATGGCAAACTAAAAGAGAACATCATACTGAATAAAGAAAAACTGAAAACATTCTCTCTAAAATCAGAAACAAGAAAAGGTTGTCCACTCCCACCACTCCAATTCAATAGTTCTTGAAACTATCCAGAGCAATCAAGCAAGAAGGAAATTAATGGGATACAAATAGGAAAAGGAGAAGTCAAATCATCTTTGCTGGTGATACGATCTATATTTAGAAGACCCAACCCACTCCACCAGAAGAATTGTTAAACAAATTCAGGAAAGTAGTAGGACACAAGATCAATATTCACAAATCAATAGCTTTCCTATACTCCAATAGCAATTCTGCTAAGAAATTAGGAACTCCATTCCTTTCACAATAACAAAAAAGAAAAAAGAAAAAGAAAAAGAAAACTTTGGAATTAATCCAACTAAGGTGGTGAAAGATCTCTACAATGAAAATCGTAGAACACCAGGGAAAGAAATTGAAGATGACCTTAGAAGATGGAAAGACTTCCCATGTCTTAGATAGGCAGAGTTAATATTGTCAAAATGTCCATATTTGGAGGGGAAAGGAAGGAGTACCAGGGATTGAACTCAGGGGTGCACTTGGCCACTGAGCCACATCCCCAATCCTATTTTGCATTTTATTTAGAGATAGGGTCTCACTGAGTTGCTTAGTGCCTCACTTTTGCTAAAGGTGGCTTTGAATTCATGATCCTCCAATGTCAGCCTCCCTAGCCACTGGGATTACAGGCATGTGCCACTGTAGTTGGCAAAATGACCATATTAAGAAAAGTACTATACAGATTCAATAAACTACCTATTAAAAACATCAATGATCTTCTTCACAGAACTAGGAAAAAACAGTCCTAAAATTCATTTTCAAGAATAAGATACCCAGAATAATGAAAACATTGTGGGACAAGAAAAGCAATACTGGAGGCATCACAATACCTGATCTCAAATTATACTACAGAGCTATACTAACAAAAACAGTATGGTATTGGCATGAAAACAGGCATGAACACCGATATGACAGATGACATAAAGACAAACCCATACATAATTGGATACTTAACAAAGGTGCCACAAATATACATTGGAGAAAAGATAGTCTTTTTAACATATAGGAGGTGCTGGGAAAACTGGATATTCGTATGTAGAGGAATGAAATTAGATCTCTATCTGTCAACCTGAACAAAAGTCAAATCAAAGTGAAACAAAGGTTTAAGACCAGAAACTTTGGAACAACAAGAATAAAACATGGGGTCAACACTCTAAAACATTGGTGCAGGCATTTACTTCCTTCACAAGACCCCTAAAATGCAAGAAATAGGACCAATAATCAGTAAGTGAGACAGCATCAAATTAAAAGTTTGTGCACCACAAAGGAAACAATTGTGTGAAGACATAGCCCACAGAATGAAAGAAAATATCTGTCAACTACACCTCTGATGGGATTAATATCCAAACTATTCAAAGAACTAAAAAACTCAACATGAAAGAAATAACTCAATCAATAAATAAGTAAAAGAACTAAACAGACATTTCTCAAAAAAAAGAAACAAATTGCCAACAAATATAAGAATAAATGTTCAACATCTCTAGTAATCAGGGTAAATATTTTGGAAGGATCAGAATCTCATCCTTGTTTGCATCTTCTATGCATAAGACTATGTTCAAAATATAGAAAATGCTTCAATAACAGCAGGTTAAAAATGAAATGAATAAATAAATCCTAACTAGCTATTACAAACATCCTTCCTGGCTCAAAACTAATTTATGACAGCAATAATAAACAAACCAATGTATATTATGATGAAATTTCAATGCACTGCAGGTGTAAATGCTAAGGGAGAAAGGGGAGGAAAGGAGAAGACAGAGGAGGAAAATGCTAAGAAACATTGCAACGAGGGAAGCTGAGTATTTACTAGTTAAATGTTAAGTCTCTGCTCCCCTGGTATACATGCATTAATCATTTAAACTGCCCTAAAAAATTCAACCAAATTTTAGCTTATTCCCAGAGAGCACCAGAAAAGTGTGTGAATACTCCTTTTCATGTCCCTTCACTGTGGACCTTGGTACTGGAAGTTATGTCTCAGATATTGGATTGAACTGAAACGAGGGAGAGCAGTCTGTGTTCCTCTTATTTACAGATGGCATGACTGTGCTTATAGAAAACATTTGTGAATTATTATTTTCCAGTTAAAATGAAGATCAACCTGAATGTCAGGGAACAATTCAAAGATGATACTGAATTTAAATAGAGTAGCCTCATAACTTATGAGAAAGTCACATACATGAAGACATTAGTGGAAGAGAAGGAGATCTTTGGAATCTTTTCTATATTATTGCTTGACAGGAAAATAGAAAAGTCAAAAACATTTGGCAAAATGACAAACAGATGACTACCTGTCATCTGCACTGAATAAATTAGATTTTCAGAATTTTTATTTCTCAGAAATCTCACATCACTAATATAAAAGTAGCTTAGAAATAATTAAAAATCAGTGTATCTCATTTCAAACAAAACCACTAAGTCAAATGTTAATGTACATAGAAATAGAAACATCAGTACACAATCACACATGATGTAAAGAATACTATCACATTACATGAGGATTTACTTCAGGATTACTTCAAATCTATAACAATTAAATATACGTAATTTAATTTCACCTCAGAATAGCAATGCCTTTCTATGTTTTTTTTCTTTTTATTTTCACTACTTTAGAATGCCTACAAGGCTGTAGGTTGAAAGTGTGTTGATATTGAATGAAAATGGGCTGTAATAAGTGCAATATGGATCAATCAGCTGGATTTTCCAGAACATCTGCCTAGATTCTTAGCACTACTCTGAGGAAAATTAAAGAAGCAGGACATGGACCCTGCACACCTTCTTGAGCACTGAAGTATAGCTGAGAGACAACACGAATGTGGAGATCAGAGAGGAGCTGTGGAAGCCAGCATATAAACTCTGTCATGTACATCCAAATGAATTTCTATAAGGATTGAGTAGAGGATTCCATAATTTTGGTGCAATCTTACAGATTGGGAAGAGAAAGATCAAAAAGATATCCAGAGGAACTAGATATGGAGTGAAGTCCAGAGTGAACAGATATGAGGAGTTGTAAATCTCTTCAGATTCAAGAAAAAGCTTGACTGTAAATCTAGGGACAGGAATGTAAATGGCACAAAGCCAGGGCCCCATAATCCACCCAAGGAGGAATGGGATCTGTCTTAATCAGCTTTTCATCACTGTGACTAAAATACCTAGAAATAACAATTTAGAGGAGGAGAAGTTTATGTGGGGCTCATGCTTTCAGAGGTCTTAATCCGTGGTGGGCTGGTTCCATCGCTTTAGGCCTGAGATAAGGCAGAACATCATGGCAGGGGGGCATGGCAGAGAAAAATCTGCTCCACTCATGGCAGCCAGGAGGCAGAGTGAGAGAGCGAATCAAGGTACAATATATAAACCCCAAGGACATGTTCTCAGTGACCTACTTCCTCCATCCATACCCACCAGTCTAGTTATCACCCAGTAATCCATTCTAATTACTAATCATCAATTGGATTAATTCGAATGGATTAGGTTACTTCTCTCATAATCTAAACATTTCACCTCTGAACATTCTTTTTTTTTCTTTCTTTCTTTCTTTCTTTTTTTTTTTTTTTTGTGGTGCTGGGGATTGAACCCAGAGCCTTGTGCTTACATGGCAAGCACTCTACCAGGACTATATCCCCAGCCCTGAACATTCCTGATGGTTTAACTCGTGAGCATTTGGTGGAGACAACTAATATCCAAACCTTTAATGGGAGCCTTTAGAATTGTGATGAGTACAATGTACACAAGTGTGTTCAAAGCCCCTGGTGTGTGGTTCTCTGAGTATGTCATGCTATTCTAAGTCTCCTTGAACTCACTTGATTTCATTCTTCAGAGACAAATGTTACCACTTCTGAGAAGCCAACTTCCATTGCACTCTACATCTATGAATAATTACCTTTTGTACCATAATTATATATCATAATTACATATAATCTTCAGCTCACCAACTTCACTACCACTTGTCCTACACATATTCTAAACTGGCACTGTCTGATAGAATTTTCTTTGATAATGGAAATATTGTATCTCTATTTTACAATACAAGAGCTTCTGGCTACATCTTTCTAGTTAGCACCTGAAATATGGCTATTGTTATATTAAATCTTTTTCTACTTGTATTTAATTGTAATATGTTTAAATTAAATATTTAATTACTGTATATAGCTAGTGGTTATCATATTAAACAGTGCTGTTCTAGATGATCACCTTCTTTGAGGATGAGAATTGTGTAATGCCATCTGTATATCTTAACAGAATCAAGCATAATGTGAATTGAATAAGATTTTGTTGAATTAATAAGTGACCAAATCCAAGTGGGTCACATTGGGTATTTGTTTTTCAGTTCTTGTTCTTTATAATATTTTTTTCTTTTTTTTCAGTTTTTGTTCTTTAGTCCCTTTTTTTCACATTGGGTATTTGACAAGGTAATGAATTATAAAGATCAGACACATGAAAATAACAAATTTTAATGACATTTAAACATTGAAACATGAGACTGGAAAATAGTGTGGCATGAATGTACATTTTTAAAAAAAAATATTGTCACTGGTGGCCTAGAGTAGAAATTAGTCCAAATATATCATGGAAATGCTGATGTTTTCTATTCTTTATATATTTAGTATTTTATAGTGTTATAATCATATTTAAGTGTTCACATGCCAGACTGTAACCTCCCTGAGAACAGGAAAATTTATTTCCACTGGATCTGTGGTCCCCCTCAGGATAAGCCTAGGACAGAATAGGCACTCAATAAAAGTTTATTGGATAAATGAGATTAATAATAAAACCAGAAATAATTTATTTTAATGAAACCAACAGGGGTGATGTTCAGAAAAGAAAGATAGCTATTACAAAGGCCCTCAGAGACTATGAACAATAAAGCCTTCTGTAGCATTTTACTTTTGTGTTTCTGCCTTATATTTGAGAAGTCTGCATAATTTGAAATAGCTTTTTCCTTAAATAAAATTGCAATAGTCTTGTGTTCTTTACCCCCTTCCTACCATTCTATACAGTCACATTGCTTTTAGTTTTTAAAATTGCTTTCAGCTTCTTTGGCTCTTTCACTGTTTTCTTTTAATATTTCCATCACCTTTAAAGAGTGGAATGAAATTTTCTTTACTTTCTCATGGTAGGTGGTGGTTAACAGTATGCAAGTATAAAAATGTCACCATAGACTAACCAGAACAAATTGCAGGAGCTTTGCCTAATGCTCCTGCTTCAGATCTACCATGTTGACTACCATATCCAATTAATCATTTCTGAGAGGTTACAGAGTCTGGTTTCTGTTTGTTATCCAATGTTGCTTTTGAGAGCATAGATTTTTTTTTACCCTATTAAATCAGAAGGGATTGTTTTACCTTTCCTTTGAGAAATGCCAAGTTTGGCTACAATATTTATCTTTTTTTCCTTCTCCCAGGTAGTTCAGGATTCAACAAGAAAAACAAGTTTATTTTATTCTTAAGGTGTAATTATACCTAATAATTCCAAAGGTATTTAGTGAACATTAACTATACTGTCCTGGAAGATAGCATGCACATGCACACACACACACATACACACATACACACACACACACAGAGAGAGAGAGAGAGAGAGAGAGAGAGAGAGAAATAAAATAGTTACAAAACCCCAATTGCTATGTATTGCATAAGGGTTTAAAGCAGTCTTGAATTATTTCTTGGTTCCCATATTAGGAGTTATTGACATTATATAAGATACATTAACCTCTCTCAGCTTTATATTTTTTCATTTGCAAGAGAGAATATTAATTTGCAGTTGGATTATTGAACTATAATCTGAAAAAAAGCAAAACCTCCTGGCGGAGAAAGAGAGGCCAACCATGTTCAAACATTAACGTGGTTCTATCCCTGGCACACTATAAAACCATAGCCAGTGCTTAGTATGAAGCAAAATGCTTTCAGAGTTCAGAGAGAGTGCTTTGGCTCTAAGGATGACCTGGATTCTATCTGAGAATGAAAGATTGATAGGAGTTAAATATTTAAATAGTGCCAGGTATGAGGACAAGGACATTAACTACAATAATTCAAAAGAGACTGAAAAATATTTATTTTCTTAATAAGTGTGATAGGTAAATATTGAGTGCCTAAAATGTATATAGCAACAATGCTACGTACCTTTGGGAAGGAAAGATGTAAAGATTTATAAGTCTCTAAAGGATGGAAAGCATTTTAAAAACAACACAAAACAAAAGATATAAATGGCTTCTACCCTCATAAGAAAAATTTGTCTGGTAGAGGAAAATATTGACAGACAGGTCATGGCGAAGGATGAAAAGGAAGGCTACAGGGAAACTTCTCAGGGCTACCTGTGGGAGCACCAATCCGCAGTCTCCCAAATCAGGTTAGTTTCTTCATGATATTCTCCTGCAACAGGGATAATGGTTGACTATTTTATTCTTATAAGGGAACCAAAATGCAGGCCAGTAAGAAGAGCATCTTTAAATCCCATCCTACAGACACATTTTCTAACTCAATTCAAGACTGGGGATTGTAAGCCCAGAGCTGCTTAGGAAATTTAACAACCATTGTAGAGGACCAATCTTCACTTGATAGGTTTCTGAAAGAAGCACTCCCTTTCTATAGCCTACACCACAGTTTTCTTCATTGTTTATAGTAATATTGTTTTTTGGGATGGTGGACTCTTGGACACTAGCGTAGGTTTTAGTTAACTGTATTGCCTTCCCACTAAATACAGCTTTTAGCATACAGTAATATAGCGGTACCCTCCCACCCCATTATCTGTAGGGACTATGTTCCAACACCTGTATGGGATACCTGAAACTACACAAAGCACTGAAACCTTACATAGATGCTCTTATTCCCCCCAATATGTACATCCCTATATACCTGCACACATCCTGATTTCATTGTAGTTAAAGACTTGCTTTGATGGGATCCTTTCTCTTTAGTCTACTCTACAACTCTGCTGGAAATAGGCAACAGTTTTGCTATCAGCAGATGCAACCTCTACAATAAGTTTTACATTTTTCACTCCAAACCTATTCCTGAGTCTGTATAACCATTCCTTGCAGTGAATGATTTGGTGTCACTAGTTTTAGGGGATCCCTTGCCTAAGTTTTCTTACAGACTCAGCTTTCTGATGCAACCTGTTGCCATCAGTAAGAACATGTTTTCTATTCATAATTTTTATCCACAAATTTAATTTCTTTTCCATCTTACCTAAGCACTTGCCATGCACCATGGCCACAACGTTTGCAGTTTGAAGTGCAACAGCAAAACTAGTATGAATTTCTTTTTCTTTCTTCACAATCTCACAGAGGATTTGTTCTTGCCATATATTTTAGCAATCTCAGTGTGTAATTTTTCTCTTTCCTCATTAAGTCAATAACTTTATCCTTTCTTTAAAAGAGAAGGGAAAGGAAGCACTTTATGGGTTCAGTTGGTATATCCCAGATTCCAGGCATCACTAAGTAAATTAAGAGTTAGTTGGATACAAATATTGTGGTACTACAAATGTCAGCTTGATAACTAAGAGGGTCACTAAGTAAAGGGTGGTAGCACATATGGTGTGGATCCATTAGGGAGAAGAGTGATTCATTACCTGATTGGAATGAAGCAGAATGACCTGAGATTTCATCAGACTGCTCAGAGAGGCACAATTCAAAGCTTAAGACATTTTTAAGTCTGGAATTTTTTCATTTAGTATTTTTAGACCAAGGTAACTTAAACTGAGGAAAGCAAAACTATGGACAGGAGGGAGAACACTGTGCTAACACTGAATTAATCAATCAATGGGCATATTTTGTGACTACTTCCTGGTGGTTATCTAACAGTAAAATTAAGACACATAATAATTTCAAGTTAGCTATTTTATTTCCATACTTTTAGTACCTAATATATTAATATTAATTCATGAAAGAAATAAAAGTTTGAAGAAGACAAAAGTAACATCTGCTGAATGACCTTAGCAAAAAAATAACATTCATGATAATATCATTATGTATTTAGAAAACACTTTATATTTTTCTAAAGTTATTTTGGATATTTTTCAGTCTTTAGTTTTGGATTTTGTATGGTTATATAATATGGTACATTTGCGTTTGTTTAAAATAAATGTAGTTTTACTCAGAATACTTAGAGAGATGAGGAGACATAAAATAATAGCCAATAATAGTGAAATCAATAATGATGATGAAAATATCAGCTAGAACATAATGTCTGCTATTAAGTACTGTATACATGTCAACTTATTTAATCTTTACAGCAATTCTATGAAATGTGGACTATTGCCTGCTCCCTGCTACACTGAAAGACACTCAGACTTAGAAATCTTAGAAAGAATATCACAGTAGGAAAATGACAAGACG
The DNA here is from genome assembly GCA_020662805.1 of Glaucomys volans. Classification (NCBI taxonomy): domain Eukaryota; kingdom Metazoa; phylum Chordata; class Mammalia; order Rodentia; family Sciuridae; genus Glaucomys; species Glaucomys volans. The sequence goes on along the minus strand of JAJEJO010050987.1, from coordinate 2,412 downwards.
GGAATTGGAAACAAGTCTGTCTGACCCTGGGGTCGATGCCCTTGACCACCCTGCTAACCACCCTCCCCAGTACAAATTAACAATGAATATGACTTATGAACTCATTCTTGTTTCAGAAATTGAATCTTTTGCAATTTCAGCATTGATTCTCAAAACAACAATAAAAGTGTGTAGGTTTCATTATCCTATTATCTAGATGGAAAAACTGAGGTTTACATAATCTTGGTTCCTTGCCCACTAAAATAAAGCCAGTAGACTGACTGATAGACTTTGGACTAGAGGTCACTTCAAAGAGCCAGCAAGATTCTTAATCACTACCTTACACCAATGGTAATTAGATATTCTTGTTAGGAGAAAATTATTATATTTGGAGTATGTTAAGTTTCTATTTTAGCTAGAATAAAAATAACATACATACATTTAACATGGAAGTTGTACCAAATATAATTTCCTCTTTGCACAATGATTCAAGAGGCACTTCAGAATCTTGAAGTACTTCATCATCATGCACATAATTAGCATATAATAATATTCTTACAGTGTGGATATTGGAACATTTGGACCATTTAGCATCTGAATATGTGGGAGTTTGCTTTAAATATTTTCCTTTCCTATAACAATGTCGAGGTAAATTATTTTGAAATCAAGTCTGAATGGAAGACAAAGAGCAAAGAGTGCTCTCAACCCAAGCCCTCCAACCTGACAGAAGAGAAAATCATACTGCCTTTTCCTAGCAGATGGAAGAATTATGAGGAAAGGGGAGCAAAGGCTCTACTGTTTTCAACACCTTAAATTCCTCATCAACACCTATTTCAATTCACTGATAATGAAATCAGCTACTGCCTTATTTGAGTAATTGTTAATAATCAGAGAAAGTTAGCCCATCTCTCAAATCTATTTCATGAAACTGAAAACTTCCCTAGCACTGCTAAAAGGGTAAAAAAAGTAT
>JAJEJO010050985.1:12755-46955 GCA_020662805.1 Glaucomys volans | reverse complement strand
GGTGGACTTCTATAACAGTAACAAGGCATCCTGCAGTGCTCTTTTCCTCAGGAAATTTTGGCCAAATTTTGAATTCTTCCTGGAATTTCCATGCAGTTTTCCATAATGGCCATGGGAAGTGATTATCCCACCACCAGTTTACAAAAATATCCACAGAGTCACTTTTTCATATACCAGATCATTTATTTTCTCCACATCCTCATTTTTGTGACAACAGCCAACCCCACAGGTGTGAGGAGGTTTCTTGTGGTGGTTTTGATTTGCATTTCCAGGATGATCATTGATGTTCACCACCTGCTCAAATACCTGCCAGACACTTTAAGTCCTTCTTGGAAAAATATCTTCTCAGGTCCGTTGGTTTTTCCTCACTAGGTTACCCATATTTCATGTCTTAGAGTTGTATGGATTTCTTAGGTTCTGGATATTAAACATTTACCAGAAATAGTTTGCAAATATTTCTCTCATTTGTAGCCTACACATTAATTGAGTGGATTGTCTCCTTCTGTGTAGAAGCTGATTATGTTCATGGAATCCTCCTGGTGGTTGGTTCAATTGTTCCTCTGTTTTAGGTGTCATACTGACAAACTCACTTGGAGGACCACAGTGAAGGGAAACATCCTTTCTATTTTATTTGAGGAGTTCTGTACCTTCAGATCTTATACCTGTGTTTTGTTGTGTTTTGAGTTCAATTTTGTGTGTGGAAGAAGAAAAGGGTCCAAATTTTTTTATTTTTTTATGTAGATATCCAGTTTAACCAGTATTTTTTGTGAAGAAATTCATAAGGGTAAGTTCATATAATACAACTAGCATCAAATTAGGACCTGCTTGCATTGAACTGGAATCCCTAAACTCAGTCGGGACCCTCTGACCTCAAGGTCCATGTGGTGCACTGATTGACCAAGGGCAAGGAGGTCATGGAGGCATAACAGGAATCCTGGAGACTGTGAGACCCTGGGAGACCAGCCAGTGTTTTAAGGAACAGGGAAACCAGTCAGTGTTTTCAATTCAATTTCAATATGCATTTCCTGTCTCCCACACTCTTGGATATGGGACAATTTTAACCAAGTGCCTCTCTCTCTTCAATTAATTCTTATGATTCTACATGTTTTCTAAATTATCTTTCAACACTTTAGTTGGAAGCAGAATTACACTGCTTCAAGTGTAAAACTGCAGGATAACTTTAATTTTCCAGGAGTCACAAATACTCTCTTTGCTCATCCAGGTATTTCCTCAGTGTTTAATGCCCAATCTTTATTATTCATAAATAAACTTATTTTCTTTTTCTCTCTTTTTTCAAAATTTATTTAACTTTGATTCATTGAACACAAATGGAGTACAGCTCTTGTTTCTCTGGTTGTACACAAAGCAGAGTCACACCATCTGTGCATTCAAACATGTACACAGGGCAATGTCTGTCACGCCATCTGTACTTATTCATACTCATCCACCCCGACCCCACCCCTCCCTTCCCTCTATGCTCTCTATCTTTCCTCCATTCTTGTCACCCTTCCCCCCCCCCCCGCATTATGCATCATCATTCATTTATCAGAAAGACCATTCAGCCATTGGATTTTTGGGATTGGCTGATCTCACTTAGCATAACAGTCTCCAACATCATCCATTTACCTACAAATGCCATAATTTTATTCTCCTTTATGGCTGAAAAATATTCCATTGTGTATATATACCACAGTTTCTGTATCCATTCATCTACTGAAGGGCATCTAGTTTGGTTCCACAATCTAGCTATTGTAAATTGAGCAGCTATGAACATTGATGTGGCTGCATCACTGTAGCAATCTGATTTTAAGACCTTTGGTTATAGGCCAAGGAGTGGGATAGCAGGGTCAAATGGTGGATCCATCCCAAGTTTCCTAAGGAATCTCCACACTGCTTTCCAGAGTGGCTGCACCAATTTGCACTCCCACCAGCAATGTATGAGTGTACCCTTTTCCCCACATCCTCGCCAACACCTGTTGTTGCCTGTGTTCTTAATAAAAGACATTCTAATTGGGGAAAGATGAAAACTTAAGGTGGTTTTGATTTACATTTCCTTATAACAAGGGATGTTGAACATTTTTTCATAAATCTGTTGATGGCTTGTAGATCTTCCTCTGTAAAGTGTCTGTTCATTTCCTTGGCCCATTTATTGATTGGGTTATTAGTGTTCTTGGTGTAAAGATTTTTGAATACTTGGTAGATTCTGGAGATTAATGCTCTATCTGAAGTGTGTGTGGCAACGATTTTCTCCCACTCTGAAGGCTCTCTCTTCACATTGCTGATTGTTTCCTTTGCTGAGAAAAAGTTTTTTAGTTTGACTCTATCCCAATCATTGATTCCTGCTTTTATTTCTTGCACTTTGTGAGTCATGTTACAGAAATTTGGTCCTAGGCCAACATGATGAAGATTTGGAGCTATTTTCTCTTCTATTAGGTGCAGGGTCTCTGGTCTAATTTCTAGGTCCTTGATCCATTTTGAGTTGAGTTTTGTACAGGGTGAGAGATATGGGTTTAGTTTCATTTTGCTGCATATGGATTTCCAGTTCTCCCAGCACCATTTGTTGGAGAGGCTATATTTTCTCCATTTTATGTCTTTGGCTTCTTTGTCAATTATGAGATAACTGTATTTATGTGGGTTTGTCTCTGTGTCCTCTACTCTGTACCATTAATCTACCTGTCTATTTTGGTGCCAATACCATGCTGTTTTTGTTACTATTGCTGTGTGGTATGGTTGAAGGTCTGGTATTGTGATACCCTCTGCTTCACTCTTCTTGCTAAGGATTGCTTTAGCTATTCTGGTTCTCTTATTCCTCCAAATGAATTTTGTGATTGCTTGCTCTATTTCTATGAGGTCTGTCATTGGAATTTTAATTGGAATTGCATTGAATTTGTATAGTGCTTTTGGTAGTATGACCATTTTGACTTTTAATTCTGTCTATCCAAGAACATGGGAGATCTTTCCATCTTCTAACACTTTCTTTAATTTCTTTCCTTAGTGTTCTGTAGTTCTCATTGTAGAGGTCTTTCACTTCTTCTGTTAGATTGATTCCTAAGTATTTTATTTTTCTTGAGGCTATTGTGAATGGTATACTATTCCTAATTTCTCTCTCAGAGAATGCATCACTTATGAATAAAAATGCATTAGATTTATGAGCATTAATTTTTATATCCTGTTAATTTACTAAATTCATTTATGAGTTCCAGAAGTTTTCTGGTGAATTTTTAGGGTCTTCAAAATAGAGAATCATGTCTTCAGCAAATAGGGATAGTTTGAGCTCTTCTTTTCCTATTCATATACCTCTAATTTCTTTGGTGTGCCTAATTGCTCTGACTAGAGTTTCAAGGACAATGTTGAACAGAAGTGTAGAAAGTGGGCATCCCTGCCTTGTTCCCGTTCTCAGGGGAAATGCTTTCATTTTTTCTTCATTTACAATGATGTTAGCTGTGGGCTTAGCATAGATAGCCTTTACAATGTTAAGGAATGTCCCCACTATCCCTAATTTTTCCAGTGTTTTGAGCATGAAGTGCTGCTGTATTTTATCAAATGCTTTCTCTGCATCTATTGAAATAATCTTATGGTTCTGGACTCTAAATCTGTTGATGTGGTGAATTACATTTATTGATTTCCGGATGTTGAACCAACCTTGCATCCCCGGGATGAAACCCAGTTGATCATGGTGCATTATCTTATTAATATGCTTTTGTATGTGATTTGCTAAAATATTGTTAAGAATTGTTGCATCTATGTTCATTAGGGATATTGGTTTGAAATTTTCTTTACTCGATGTGTCCTTCTCTGCTTTTGGCATCAGGGTGATATTAGCTTCATAGAATGAGTTTGGAAGGGTTTCCTCCTCCTCTATTTTATGAAATACTTTGAGGAGTATTGGAATGAGCTCTTCTTTGAAGGTTTAGTAAAACTCAGCTGTGAATCCATCTGCTCCTGGACATTTCTTTGTTGGTAGGCTTTTAATGACTTCTTCTATGTCCTTTCTTCAAATTGATCTATTTAAACTGTGTATGTCCTCCAGACTCACATTGGGTGGCTCATATGCCTCTAGGAACCTGTTGATGTCTTCCAGGCTTTCTATTTTGTTGGAGTATATATTTTCAAAATAGATTCCAATTATGTTTTGTATTTCAATTGTGCCTGTTGCAATATTTCCATTTCCATCATGAATTTTAGTAATTTGGATTTTCTCTCTCCTTCTCTTTGTTAGTTTGGCTAAAGGTTTATCAATTTTGTTTATTTTTTCAAAGAATCAACTTTTTGTTTTGTAAATTTTTTGAATTGTTTCTTTTGTTTCAATTTCATTGATTTCCATTCTGATTTTAATTATTTCCTATTTCTATTACTTTTGGTGATGATCTGTTCCTCTTTTTTAGGGCTTTGAGCTATAATGTGAGGTCATTGATTTGTTGACTTTTCATTCTTTCATTGAATGCATTCCATGCAATGAATTTTCCTCTTAGCGCTACTTTCCTAGTATCCCAGATATTCTGACATTTTGTATCTTTGTTGACCTCTAAGAATTTTTTTCATTTCCCCCCAATGCCTTCTATTATCCATGCATCATTCAATAGCATATTATTTAATCTCCAGGTGTTGGAGTAGTTTCTGTTTTTAACTTTTTCATTGATATCTAATATCATTCCATTATGATCTGATAGTATACAAGGTAGTATCTCTATGTTTTTGTATTTGCTAAGAGTAGCTTTGTGGCATAACATATGGTCTATTTTAGAGAAGGATCCATGAGCTGCTGAGAAGAAAGTGTATTCCCTTTTTGATGGATGGAATATTCTATATGTGTCTGGTAAGTCTAAATTAGCAATTGTGTCACTGACTTCTATGGTTTCTTTGTTCAATTTTTGCTCGGAGGATCTGTCCAATAGTGAGAAAGGAGTGTTAAAGTCCCCCGGTATTATTGTGTTTTGGTCTATTTGGTTCCTGGAATTGAGAAGGATCTGATTGACATACGTGGATGTGCCACTGTTTGGTTCATAAATATTTATGATTGTTATGTCTTGCTGATTTATGTTTCCCTCATGTAGTATGAATTGTCCTTCTTTATCCTGTCTGACTTTAGCTTGAAGTCTGCTTTATGTGAAATGGGGATGGAAACTCCTGCTTTTTTACTCAGTCCATGTGCATGGCATGTTTTCTCCCAACCTTTGCCTTTACTCTGTGGGGATGTTGTTCTATGAGATGAGTTTCTTGAAGGCAGCATATTGTTGGGTCTTTCTTTTTAATCCAATCTGACAGTCTATGTCTTTTGATTGATGAGTTTAGGCCATTTAGGTTTAGGGATATTATTGAGATATGACTTGTATTCCCGGTCATTTCGACTTACTTTTGGATTTTAATCTTACTTGTTTTTTTCATTAATTGGCTGTTCCTTTAGGGTAATTCCTCCCATTGCTGACTTACATTGCTGTTTCTCATATTTTCCTCTTGGAATATTTTGCTGATGATTTTCTGTAGGGCAGGCTTTCTATTTGTAAGGTCTTTTAGCTTGTGTTTATCATGAAAAGATTTTATTTCATCTTGAAATCTGAAGGTAAGTTTTGGTGGGTATAAGATTCTCAGGTGGCAGCCATTTTCTTTCAGTGCTTGGAATATGTTGTTCCAGGCCCTTCTTGCCTTTAGGGTCTGGACTGAGACATCTGCTGATATTTGTATTAGTTTCCCCTGTATGTAATCTGATCTTTTTCTCTTGCAGCTTTTAAAATTCTATCTTTGCTTTATAAATAGGTATTTTTATTATAATGTACCTGGGTGTAGATCTGTTGTGATTTTGTGCATTTGGTGTCTTCTAAGCTTCTTGAATTTGATTTTCCATTTCATTCATCAGATTTGGGAAATTTTCTGATATTATTTCATTGAACAGATTATTCATTCCTTTGATTTGTGTCTCTGTGCCTTCCTCAATCCCAATAACTCTTAAATTTGGTCTTTTCATGCTGTCCCCTAATTCTTGGAGGTTCTGTTCATGATTCCTTATCATTTTCTCTGTTTGGTTGAGTTTGTTTTCAAGATTAAATATTTTGTCTTTGTTGTCTGAGGTTCTGTCTTCCATGAAATTTAGCCTGTTGGTTAAGCTTTCTATTGAGTTTTTAATTTGGTTTATTGTAACCTTCATTTCAAGTATTTCTGCTTTTTTTTTCTCAGAATCTCTATCTCTTTATTCAATTGATCTTTTGCTTCCTGCAGTTGCTCTTTTAACATTGCCTGCATTTGCTCCCTTGATACCTTGTTTGCTTCTTGGATCATTTTAATTTTGTACAACTCCCTTCTGAAAATGCTTCTGCCATGTTGTCACTGGGTACTTTTGGTATAGATCTGGGTTTGTTTGGGACGTTTCTTCCCAGGTTTTCTCACGTTGCTAGTGTATCTTCCCCTCCAGTAGTGTGAGTCCCAGGTATTGCAGTTTCCCCTTAAAGACTTATAGGGTTCCTGCCTATTTTCAATACCACCCCTTGAATTGAGAGATCAATATTGGCAGCACACCACATAAACAATATATGTCCTTAATCTAAATAGTCCCTATTAAGATATTAACAGTGATGTCTTAATCAACAGAGATGAGTTCAAATTATTATCTACAGCATAACCAGTAAATTTGCAGTAAGGACTGCAAATCCTAATGTTGGACAGGGAGAATGAGGAGGGTTATAAGACAAAACACTAATGAGATAAGAAGTGAGTCTATAAATACGCTATGTCATATGAATAGTGGAAGTGGAATTAAGAGAAGTAGGTTGTTAGCGTGAGGAGAAAGAGATTCTCCAAGGAAACTGTTATATAAGATGGAGATAGAGTGATAAGCATAATAATAAAAGAGAAAGGTAGGAATACAGTGGATATATTAGGAATAATCATATTATTGCAATTAATTTACAAATGTTTTGCAATGAAAATATACTCTGCAGTTCAAACCTCTTATTTTTCAATGGCCTGATGTTTGAGAGGTGCTTGATCAAGTGGTGACTCAAGATAGGTGCTGTCCCACTACCTCCAGGCTGGAATGGTCAATACTTCTGGGCAGAGGCGGCCTGGTTTTGATAGATGGTCAGATGCAGCACAGGTGGTAGACACCGGGCCAGGGTGTGGGCCTGGGCACTAGACCAAGTTGGGCATGGGCACAGAACTGTTTTCAGTGATGGAGATACTGGGCTTGATAACACAGGCAGACCTGAACTCCGCTCTGGGGACTCAGGCAGTCGCAGGTGGTTGCTCTCTCTCGGGGAAGTGGTCAAATGGCACGGAAGGATCTATGATCCTTGCTGGGGCTGGGGACTCCAGCAGCCACAGGCTGGAGCTCTCTCTAGGAGCTACCACAAATTGTTTTTTCTCTTTTTTTAAATGTAAGTGCTTGGATTGAAAATAAGGGCATATTCTCAATGAACTACAACTCCACCTGTTTTTGTTTTTATTTTGAGCCATGGTCTCATAAGTGTTACAGGCTGTACTTGAACATCTACTCTCCCTGCCCACACTCCTAAGTAGATGGGGTACCTGTGTGTGCCACTGTGCCTGCCATGACTCAGCCTTTAAGTGTGATCCCTATCTGATGTCCATCAGATGCCCAGGTTTTGCACTCCTGCCCTTTGTGGCCATAACCACTGACTTACTCAGGGATGGCTCTCTTCATCCTGCTCTCTATGCAGCTATTAGGAGATGGCTGTGGATGCAGAGTACACTCCTCGCCTTCCAGCAAGCCATAGATACATGGAGAAGATAAGCTCCTGATCATAATAGAGTATGACATAACAGTATTGATGAGTTGCTACCATCTGTGTGGACATGTTACCATGAAACCTCAAAGACGAGGCCTTCACCATGGTCTACTAGAGAAGTGAACCCCTAAGATGCATCAGAGTCACAGGAGAGATCAAGAAGAAGAGCACTTGACCATGAAGCACAAAATTCTGCCCCAATTCTTTTTGTGATTATTATTATTATTATTATTATTATTATTATTATTATTATTATCATTTGAATCATGGTATGCACTTAAGATAGAGCACTAATCTCCAGAATTCATTAAGAACTCAGAAACTTTACACCAATAATGCAAATAACCCAATCAATAGATGGGCTAAGGAAATAAGCAGACACTTCACAGAAGAGTATCTACAAGCAATTAATATATATATGAGAATATATTCAACATAACAAGTAATAAAAGAAATGCAAACAAAAATGACACTAAGATTACATCTAACCCCAATTAGAATGGCTATTATCAAGAGTACAATAGGTGTTGGCGACGATGTGGGGGAAAAGATATCCTAGTACATTGCTGGTGGGGTTGCAAATTGGTGCCAGAACTCTGGAAAGCAGTATGAATTTTCCTCAGAAAACATAGGATAGAAACACCATTTCACCCAGCTATCCCACACTTTATTCTATACCCACAGATGTAGAATCAGCATACTACAGTGATGCAGCTGCATCAACATTTATAGCAGCTCAGTTCACAAAAGCTAAATGGTGGAACCAACCTAGATACCACTCAGTAGATGAATAGAAAATGTGATATATATACAAAAAGGAATACAACTCAATCATAAAGAAGAATAAAATTATGGCATTCATAGGTAAATGGATAGAGTTGGAGAATATCATGGTAAGTGATATCTGCCTCAATTCTAATGTTTTGAAGTATGAATAGGTGAAATACTTAAAATAAAACCACAAATATTTCAACAGCTTCATCAAGTATCACCCTGGCAGAACTGTGCATCCTATACAAAATATTTGTTGGAATTGAAATGTAAGAAAAATGTAAAAAAAATCTCTTTACTTATTTATGAAACAGAATGTGCTGTGGACCGCTGAAGTAGGACAACAGTACCAGGAAGTGAAGAGGCTTTAAGAAGCAGCGTTCTCAAATAATCATGAACTCTGATCAACCTTAACTTATTTACCTGTTAAAATACATTTAAATAATTAGTAAGTCAGAAAATGCACAGAGAAATATGTACATGCTCATTCCTATGCCTCCATTCACCTGGCTTCTTCTTGGTGAAACTTCTATATTCTTCAAATTTGTTAAGTAGACAGGTGAAATTGCATATTTTGTTCTATTCAATTTTAAACATTATTGCTCTGAATGTATTTTTCATTGTCATACCTGCATGTTAAACATCCTTGCATATCAACAGGGTGTGGACAGGTTGGTTTTCTCAAAAGATCAATACATACCATCAAACTGTATGTATTGCTATGTTCTTTTTAAAATGGTTTTATGCTGCATCACTTTATGAACCTGGGATATCAATGCATATGAACACACATTCAACTTTATCATTCTTTCTCAACTTTAACAAAATCACCTTGGGTGCATAAATATGAATATCTTACTTACAAGTAAAATGGCCCTTTTACTGGATATTGAGATTCGTTTTAAGAACAACACAATAAAGTACAATAATTTCATAGTTTATGTCTTATGTGAGCAAGTCCAACTGGAAGTCGGCATCCTAGAAGGAAATTCTTGGGTCAAAATGTGAATATGTAAGTAACATATTACTTTGATAAAATTCTCCAAATGTTTTTCATCTAACTAGAAGAAGTGGTGGTAGTGAAAGTGCTGTCCCACATCAGCTCCTACCAGAAGGATGGCACAAAGAGGATAGGAAAACATCTGGGTCTTCCAGTTCCCTGTGACCTCATGACAGATGGGGGTGGTCGCCAGCTCTGTGGGGTGAGGATGACCCGCTGTAAAAATCAGCTACCTTTATTGGATTTTGCATCACATACAGCAACATATGACTAATACCCTTTCAGACTTACTGAAAGGGTCAGTACATATGATATATTCTCAAGGTCTCTCTCATGAGGAATACCTGCATTCAGTCAGATGTCCATCTCTGTGAATTAACACAACTGGACTGATGATGCAAGAACCAAGGATCAGAAACTCTTGAATACTTTCTGTTATGCAATCATGGTATAAGGAGAAGTTTAGATATAAAGTTATAAAACAATCAGCCAAATAAGAGAAAAGGAAGCAAAGCATTAAGATAAGAAAACTTCGAGAGACTATCACCTCAAGGGAAGTTATGTAGAAGAGCTTGGAGGTCTGAAGGTAGAGAACATGCTGGTGGTGCTTGTGGAGGAGGAACACCATGGAGCCACTGGCCCCGCCCATGACACTCTGGAGCACAGCATCTCGAAGGACCATGAGAGCAATAAAAATCCATCTGATTATAGAGTTGTCTGGTTGAAAATAACATAGTTGTCCCTTCTAATAGTTTTCAATGTGTTCATGCTGTTGATATGTTTGATGTAAAATGGTAAGTTCATGCTTGTTAAGGAATTGAGTATCCAAAAGAGGAGCAACAAGGGAGGGATGTGCCATGTAGACCTGGGCTGCAGCCTCCCACACCTGGAGGCTCTGGGCCTGATTGTGATGGCTTGGACCAGTGTGAGGTGACTGGTGGTGCTGATGGACAGGCCCTGGACCACCCTCCAGGTAACCAAAAGTCTCACAGCCTATATTATATAGAAAACTCATCAAAGCATAAGTTGCTATTGTCCTTGGCATTCCCCTGGAGAAAAGTGTTACCATATTTGTAAATGTCGAATGGATGAGAATAAGGTATATGTAGTTATTCTCACTGCCTTCAAGAATGCATATAGAATGCACAAGAACAAAGATGTTCCCCACAATACCAAACCATGTTAGAAAGACAAGGATTGTTCCCATTGACAAGGTTCAAAACCATTTCATTCTTCACAGGGAGAAAACCTTGCACGCTGCAAACACCTTTCTGAAGAAAGCAACAGCAATATTTCTGTGTGTCTGCAAAAGTATTCATGTCAACAATTTTTAAAGTGAAAGAGCAGTGAGATCATAGGTAAGTGTGGCGGGGTTTCCTTTGTTGTTGTTCCAGGAGCTATTATTATTTTTTTGTGGCACTCTTGGTGGCCCATTCTATGGAGTCTCAGATGACATCTTGACAACTAATATCCACAGTTCTAGACGGTCAAACTAATCTCTTAGAACTCCATATTAGCAAAAACCAATCTACTTGTTCAAATCCTTGCTGTCTCCCCTGTGTTCAACCCATGCATGGCTGCACTAAACTCAAATCCCACCAACCAGAATTTTTCCACTTTTTGATTTTAATCTAAAATATTCTCAATTATTTTATTCCTAAATACACAGGGCTGGTGTTTGATCTGACTGCCTTTCCCACATAACACACAGAAACTTAGAAAATTCTGATGTTTCAATGTCCTTCACATCTTGAAAATTCAGTCAGTTTCAAAATCCATATTACCTTTTATTTTGTTGAATATTCTTTTCTGTGTCTCATTTTGGTGAATGAAAGAATTTCAATTTTGCTTTTATGATTTCAAGTTCTATGTCTTTGATGTCAGCCCCTTTATATTCCTTCTACACAGAAAAAAAGAGTTTGTGGTCTTTCAGCTTACAAATTTTCAGCACATTTTTGTAGTCCTCAATCAAGTCTGACTGCATGACCATTCCGTGTGGTGTTTGAAAAGTCAAACCTGAATTAGCCAGAAAACTGCCGGAGCCAGGATTTAGCCTGAGAAAGTCCCATGATCCACAGGCTGCAGCCAGGGAGGGTGAGCTAGAGGAACTACGGAGGCTGCCTGTGAGGGTCTTCAGGAGAGGTCTGTTCCCCTGGTGACCTCTGGGGTCTCCAAGGGAAGTCAAGGTCACCTCTGGATGTGCTGAAGGTTGACAAAGTGATTAGCCCCAGGGGATTTATTACAGGATATGGGCTGTCTTCAGATGAGGACACTTGATAGAAAAGGAATCCCTCGTAAAACCTCTTTGTAGCAATGTACAATGGCAGATCCTTGACATGAAGGAAATCTCAGGTAGGGATCATGAGAGCATTTTACACCTGCTACAGAGCCTAAGGGAACTGATTTCAGTCAGCTCTGCAGCCTGCTCTACCTGTACTTCCCTTCTCCACCTTGACTGCAACACATCTGCATCCATTCCAGCTGCTCTCATGCAAACCTGGACAGGATGCTACCTTTCCATGTGTAAGTGCTCTGATCTCAGCAATCACCTTGACATTTATGTCAATCCATGGTCACTTTCTCTAGAATGAATGAAAATACCATAGTGTTTGAAATAAACCCAAGATTTGCATATGTTCTCTGTGCTTAAAATTCAATTCTACAGTCATTCCTCCTCTATTTAGTGCTAATCCTTAAAAGATCGCTTTGCATTCCTCTACACTGACAGTCCCAGGCAGCATGAACTGTGAAAACACAGGATTGATGCCAAACTTGGTGTCAGGAGTCCCCTGACTTGAGGAATATCAGTCCCTGCTTTGTGAACTTTGAATAATATTCTGATGAATGGGAAGACTGAGGATGTCACCAGCCCTTTGAAGAAGGTAGCACTTAGTCCTCAGGGCCTGACACACACTGCCTCCTGATGTGGCTTTCATGACTGACACAACAGTTTTGAGGAATGTGTCAGGATGGATTGGTATGACCCAACAACAGTACAGAATGTGCCTCAGAGTCCTGACAGCTTATCAGACCTCTCACATCTCTCCTGTCTTTCCAGTGATTCTCAGAATCCAGCAGTCTCCAGCCTCTCCAAAGCTCCAAGACTCTGCTTCAGAATTGGGATCCCCTTCCAAGATGAATAAAAATTCAACCCTCTCTTACTGGAGGCAGTGAATGAAGACTCTCTGAAGACAGAGTCATGTGACATACCATGGTAAGTTGTTCTGGGAGCAGCATGCTACTCTAAATAAAGGACAGAGCTTCAATCACATAGACTCGCAAAGCCCCATGAGTCTGCACCCAGCAGTGGGCAGGTAAATGCATCTATTTAGTGCCAGATTTTTCCAAGGAAAATATTAGACTAATGCTCGCTGCCTCATAGTCCTGGGCTAAGTTTAAAGTGTGCTACTTCAAATTATAGTAACAAATAGAATGGAAACTGTAGTAATAATTCTCATAAAACTATGATTTCACATGGCAATTGTGAAATCCACATGCCTCCAGCAGCAGGCATGCCACAGATGAAGCTGACTACATGACAGGGTGGTATGTGTGAGGACACAGAGCTTATGAAGGAGGCAGGAAGGACACCTTCAGGATAAACGCAGCTCTCTTATGTACCCAGGAATATGAGACAAGAGTTAAAAATACTCCCTCATAGACATTTTAATAACGACAAATTGGGGATGAAACCTTGTAAAGTTAAGCATGCTGACAGAGTCATAGCAGGATGATGTGGAGGCTGAGGAAAGCTGAGCCGTTCCTAGGATCAGAGCCCATTTAACTTTCTAATTTATGGACCCACCACAGAGCCCATTGATTAATTCTGATCCTGAGCACAGGGTCCAAGGTGCTCTGGTTTATTTGAGGGACATCTGCTGTCTTGGCCCCCTCATTGTCCTGGTCAGGTGCATACCTGCAGGTACCAGAGGACTGAAGATCCTAAGGGCCAGATCCTCTCGGCAACCCCCTTGCTCAGTCACAGAGAGTAAGATCTGTGCTGCTGAGGAAATGTCACATGGCACCCAGAGACAATCAGACCCCTCAGGCCCACTCACCTTGGGTGCTGCACACAAGGTCTGCACTGGTCCTTCTGCCAAGGGGCAGCTTCCCAGGTTGTACTTGTGACTTCTGGGCTTGGGGAGCTCTTCCCTACCATGAACCACCACCAATAATACAGTTTTCAGCATTGAGACCTGTTGGGGAGAAACAAGTCCCTGCCAAAACCTCAGTCCCTGAAGGATGATTTTCCCTCTCCCTCCACAATTACTACATTTGTTGGGCTCAGAAGTTATTCTGGGCTTAAATAGGCCTTAATTATTTCGATTTAAGTTTGTGCACTGAAAGTGTACCAGTAGCAGTGTTGTGTACCTGCTGTTTCCATATCCTGGCCTTCTCTTTGCTTCCAAAAGTTCCATGCTGTGAATCAAAAGGGACAGATTCTGAGGGACAGAATGAGTCGCTTCCCTTCTTCTTCAGTGTTTCCCTACACACAGAAATAGAGTAAATGATGACCAGCACTGGGACTCTGCTTTCTGAGAGGGTCCCAACCCTGGACAGGAACAGAACACAGTCACCTCTCTCCACCTACGCACATTGGAAGATCAAGGTCTTGGATTTAGGTGGTGGCTCAGTTACTTGTGCATTAAACCACAAATTAGACTCAGTCACGATAAAGCCCAGCAGCAACACCCACTTCGAAAAATCCAACCTTGTCATTTGAAGCCTCAAAGACACTTTTATAATTTCTTTCTACCCAAGAATGGTTCCTTGGTCACTATCCATTCTGCTGCCACCCATTAGTCCCTGGTGACAGGATTGCAAATAAATGTGGGCAGTGGGCTGAGACAAGAGGTGTGGGCAGCACAGGCTGACCTGAGGGGCAGGCTCCTGGTCACTGGGCTTCCTTCACCATCCTGTGTGATTGTATCCTCATTTCCTAGAGCTTCCGCTGCCCAAACAGGGGCTGACATTCTTGTGCCACAAATGGAGGATCCACATGTGTTACCCTCCCTGATTTGAGTGGGACCCAGGCATCCATTACTTAAGTTGCACAGGAAAAGTGAACAATAGCATGATTAATTTTCCTGGGTGCAATAAGTGCACTTCCCTCCATCAATTTTGAAGAATATTTTGTTTAAAAGCTCTTTTTCTGCCAGTTTTATGTGCATTGGAATCTCTATTGATCTCCCTTCTGTTATTATTAGCAGTAGTAATAGTCGTAGTATTAGAAGTAGCTTTTTAACTTGCTATACCAGGCTCTTGCCAATTTAATAACCCAGACTGCTCTCCCCATGGCCCTGGAACCCTTGTTAGGAGGGTAATCTTGAGGGAGTATCAGGCCTTTTCCTCCAGTTTCTGCAGAACTGTGAGGCCTACCTTTGCCTGGGAGATGCTTCCAGGCACAAACCATCTCCTGTCAAAAGTTGAGGGGACGTTATACCTTCTGAATAAAGATATCTGCTAACATTAATTGCCCCCCACTCCAGCATGTGTCCATGAACTAGGCACTGCCCAGGGCAGCCTCGTCCCCCGCCTGGGGTGCTGTCGCTGCTGTGGGCATGCGCCCTCCACGCTCTGGACCCACTGCCTACAGAGGTGCTTCCCCTGCTCACCAGTCCCTCAGGGCATGTCTTGGGACCTGCATCGATTTCTGCTGGATGTTCTGCTCTTCCTGTGCCATATCAAGTGATTCTTATTCCTACCTTTTTTCAACGCCTCATTGTGGTATGAAAATACATACTAGAGGGCTAAATCAAGCCACATTCACATGTGCACATGACATGACTTCGTCAGGGTCAGGCCCCAGACCTTTCCTCTTCCTCCCTTTCCCTCCCTGCTGGCTCTGCTCTGTTGATGTGCTCCCTATTGTTAGTAGTAGTAGCAGTAGCCGTCACAGCAGTAGTGGAGGTGGTGGTGTTTGAGCTAGAGCATTATGCATACCTATGATTCTCTGTGGCATTTTGCTGTTTCTTGTGGTCCCGCTTGGGTTTGCATGGGTGTATTTTCCTCTCTGGAGGGGGTAAGGCTAAGGGAGTAACCAAGGCCTCCAGGAAACAGGATCTGTGATGCAATCTCAACTTTATTAACAAAGTACAGGTCTTTTATAGAAGAGGGGAGTTTGAGAACAAAGAAACTGGTAGCGTAACATGATGTCTTGTGAGGATGGTCCAATTAGGAGTCACACAGTTTTGCAAAGGGAGGAGGGAAGAGCAGAGGACAGGCGAATCTCCACTGAGGCAGTGGCTGGTCAGTGGGTGTAGCCACCTGAGAATGTGCTCCCAGGCATGGTTAACCCTGCGTGGACATCAGGAGTGTACTATTCCGCTGCCTAGGGTGACATACCTCAGTGGTTTCCTCTTACAACTCCACATTTCCCCCATTTCTATTCTAAACCATGCACTCATCATAAATTGGCTCAGTAAAGCAATTGCAGCATCACTATACGTGAGAAACTTCAAAGGCTCAGTAGCAGAACAAGATATGAGGTTTCAGTAGTATAACAAAGTATGAGGAAGATGTCATTAGTAAAATTGTAAAAATTCAGTAGTATAACAATATATGGAAAAAAATTCTTTAGTAAAATTGTACAAATTTAGCAGCATAGATTATTAAACACATTATTGATTAGTGAGGGCAGCTACAAATGCTTGTGGGTTCCTTTTCCCTTTTAATGGATGCTGTTGGGACCTTAACCACCAATTGCTGCTGCTTATGTTCTTGCAGCTGTCTCTTTAGAAGGTTATATATGCATTGAAATCCACAGAGGAAAAGAAATAACAAAGATACCAATAACTCCACTAAGGAACAGATTTTTTAACCAAGTGATGTCAGGTAGCCAGGATGTTAACCAATTCCATAATTTTGAACCTCCTTCATATTGTCTTATGTTAGCATGCGATCACCAAAAGAAGTGAGTGAGGCAATGCAACACTTGGGTTAGCAGTAATAATAGCACACATTAAAATAAATAAAGTCCCGGTTCCTGGATCTGGGTCAGGAGCCATAGCAGCTGCTTGATCTGCAAGGTTTTTCCCTCATCTCCTGTGCTGGAGGCCTCGACATGAGGATGGGTGTAGGCACCAACAGAGGTTGTTCTGTGGTTTCTGGGAAAACACAAGCAAATCCTCATCCTTGGGTTAGCAATGAGTGTGGACTATGCATGTGTTAGTTAGTGGGTCTCTCCACCTAACTAGTGGCAGTGGAGTTGGGGGTGGCATCAGAGCACCCCAGTGTTTATGAATAGGAGAAAGACCTTTATCATCAAAAGCAAGAAAATTTAATGTAAAAGGGCTTGTATAGTCAACATTAAAGGAGAGGTGTATCAATATTTTAGATTTTGTTCAATATTAGTCCATTATAATTTAAATAAATCTGACTGTGTTAATTATAGCCAATGTAATCACAAACACAAACTTTTTGAAATTTACCCTTCAATTCCTCAGGCCCTCCTATCACCCTACACAGACTCTCTTACTTACTCAGAACTTTCACTTGCACAAATCTTCACTTGCAAATCTTTTCTCTTTCCATCCCAAGCGTTTTATCTAATTTCCATCCCAAGTCTTTTATCTAATTTCTATCCCAAGCCCTATATCTAATTTCCCATCACCAGCTTTATGTCTAATTTCCCATCACAAACCTTCAAACTCTTTTTCTTTAAAGTTTCTTACATCTTTTTCTCTTTTTTTAAACTTACAATTTAAAAACAATTTTTATAAAAATTTTAAATTTAGACAAATTACTCCATTTTAATAACATGAAATACTTTGTTATTGACAGTACTCTAATTGAAACAGTTGAAACTTTAAAACCCTTTATATATAGAATTCTATCAGTTTGTTCAATTTATGAAAACATAAATGATGTTTCAGTATATTAAAAACTTCTGATTGGATCGCATTGGATTTGTGAGCTTGTATATCTAAGGGGGAAAAAAGCCTCCGTGTCTCTGCATTTTGGCAGCAGCTTGGATTGAGCCCAGGGACCCACAAACCGCAAAACAGGCATTTTACCAGTCAAGCTATATGAACTGAAGCAGCAACAGGTAGAATTTTTGCTAGTAGACTATCAGATTGAGGCGAATATTCTGCGCAAGGCCGCTAGAGGGCACTCCAAACTCAGTGGGAAATTCCCGGTGCGCTCTCTGTTGCCCTGGGGCATGGCTAGCCACGCCTCCCTTTGTCTGAGTGGCCCTGAAACTTGTGTTTGCGCATGGGGAGGGAAGGGAACCACGGAGGAGTATCACTCTTCCAGAGAGCTTGTCCCCTCAGTGCTCTGTGTTCCCCTATTTTCCGCTTGGAGGAGGAAAAACCCTGCTGCCGGAACGTGTCTGGCTAGCTCAAGCCAGGGGAGGTCTGAGTGCCTCCTAAACTCCTGCTGGGAGTTAGGAGAATCATCAAGAGGAGAAGTTATGACCTTGGCTGGGGACAGAGCAGCAGCGGGGGGAAGGTGTGAAGTGCCGGTCTGCAGTGGAAGCTGTAGCTTCATATTTTCCACCTCACCACAGGGAATGGAAGGGCTGAGATTCTGTTTACAGTACTCCTGCTGAGATAAAGAAACGTGCAGGGATTGTGGCTGTTGGCTTGGCGTCTGAGCTGGTTATGAGGCGACTGGAAAGTGCCTGTTTTCTCCTGCTCCTGCACCGAGCTGCTGGAGAAGTTTGAGATGCTGGCATTTTGCCCAAGGTCGGGAGGTTTGCCTGGTATCTGCACATCTGCAGCTAAGGACTCAGTTTAGTTTAGAATTTCACTTTCTCACAGTCCTTGCAGTGCGGCTAGGATGGCAGTAACAATCAGGAAAAAATTCAATGGCAGTTTCTTATCACCCCTCGCCTCTAAGATGCAGGTGAGAACAGTAATGCTTTTCCAATATTCAGGATCCCATAAACGTACATCAGTCATGGAGGAGCCAATTTTTACACTCTCCCCCAGACCTGTGTGCCTCCTTTCCTTCCACCTTAAGGAGCCTGCTCTCTAGCAAAACACACAGCAGTGAAGGGAGGGTACCCATTCTGGAGTTTGCCAAGAGGAGCACTTACCCAGTCAAGGAATTCTTGGAGCCTGGGGGTCTTCGGGAGGTCGCCAAGATGATTGGAGTCTTCCAGAATGGGCAGTAATTGGGGTCTCAGGGAGAGACAAAGTGGGGGTCTCAATTCAGAGACAGGGGTTCTGGAGATAAATTTCTCCAAGACAGGCCTCACAGTTGGGTAGCCATTTGTCATTTTTGTATGGTCCCAGGTGGGTTTGAGTGGCCCCCTCATGAGGGTGCCATTTGTGGTCTCTGCCTGTTTGGGTTTGCATGGGTGTTTTCCTCTCTGGAGGGGGTAAGGCTGATGGAGTAACCAACACCTCCAGGAGACAGGTTTGTGACACAATCTCAACTTTATTAAGGAAGTACAGATCTTTTATAGAAGAGGGGAGTTGGAGAACAAAGAAACCTGTAGTGTAACATGATGTCTTGTGAGGATGGTCCAATTAGGAGTCACACCACTTTGCAAAGGGAGGAGGGAAAACAGGTGAATCTCCAGTGAGGCAATTGTTGGTCTGTGAGTCTAGTCACCTGAGCGTGTGCCCCCAGGCATGGTTAACCCCGTGTATACATCCGGATTGTACTATTCCACAGCCTAGGGTGAAATACACCTCAGTGGTTTCTTCTTACATTCCCAAAGCTTTTTCGTATGTGAGCATGACATAATTTGGAATATTCTGTTCCTGGTACCACCCCATGCCCTCCCATCCTTCTCAATTCCCCTCCTTTTTTCTATTTTCACAAGACACTTTTTTATTCCTTTTTTCCTCTTTTCCTTTCACATATGAGAGAGAACATTTGGCCCTTGGCTTTCTAGGCCTGGTTTATTTCAATTAGCTTGATGTTCTCCAGTTCCATCTATCCCCCAGCAAATGAAACAACTGCATGCTTTTGGCAGAGTAGAGCTCCATGGTGTTTCTGTATACCACACTTTCTTTATCCATTCACCCATTTTTACCAGTCATCTATGGAGGGGCATCTGGGCTGCTTCCATAGCTCAGCTACTGTGAATAGCACTGCTATAAACATTGATGTGGCTATACCCCTATCAAGCTGATTTTCGATCATTGGGATAAATACCAAGGAGTGGAAGAGCCAGGTCATATGGTGGCTCCAGTAATGGTCTTTTGAGGAATCTCTGCAACTTTCCAGAGTATTTGTACTAATTTGCAGTCCCACCATCAAAGTGCAAGTGTACCATTCCCCCATATTTTTACCAGTAATTATCATTATTCCTACTCGTGATAATGTATACCTTGAGTGTGATGATATCATAGAGTAATTTTCATTTACATTTCCATGATTACTAAGGATTTGAACATTTTTTGTCTTTGTTGGCCATTTGTTTTTCTTCTTTTGGGAAATGACTGTTCAGATCTTCACCCATTCGTTGGCTGGGTTAACTGTTTTTGCCTCATGGTGAGTGCACTGATATCATCCTCCCACTATTCTACAGAGCAATCTGAGTTACTTACGGGGTGACTGGTGGAAGGGACAGTGTACATTCACACTTTTCAGAGAGTCAGGGACACTGGGTATGAGCTGACAGTAACTGCTGGAGACCCAGAGTGTCTCTGGGGCCACAGTCAGGAGAGGATCTAATGGCATCTGGTGGTCAGTGGAGTTTTGTCACAGGTCTACACTACCAAGCAGCAACCATGGTGAATTCTCAGGTAACATGTATATGCACATGTAAATGTACAAACCATTAGTATATTTGTAAAAACCTAGTGGATGAGAATAACAGGATGGATAGATTTCTTCTCAGGGCCTCCAAACATGTAAAGTCAGTTCACAGGAACAAAGATGTTCCTAGCAATGTGAGGAACATGGAGATTGTTCTCTTGACAAGATTCAAAACCATCTTACTTCATAGGCAGAAAAATGTGGATGCAGCAAACACCTTTTTGAAGAAATCTACAGTAATGATAGCAAATACTCATGAGAAGTGTTTCATTTAAGCAATCTCCTGCAGTGTGGGACCAGTCAGGATTTCTGCTCTGGAGTTCACTGTTCTCACAGGAGCTATTCTTTCATGACTGTCTTTGAGGCCATGCTATGTAATGTCAGAAGCCATCATGAGAACTACTACTGAGAAACCTAAATTCTCAACCCAGTTATTTTGGTTAACTCCATCCAAGCAAAACCATTGACTTGCTCAAGTCCTTCATTTCCCTGTGTTCAACATCAGCATGCCTGCCCTAAACACCATGTTCCCCAGCCAGAATTTTTATCTGCCCTTTTTTCTTTTATTCTATGATATTCTCATTATTTAATTCAAAAAAATCCATTTGTTTTATCTCTCTACCTTCTCCATGTCCTGCACTCATGTTCTTTCTCTGTCTTTAACATCCTGCAAATTCAGACAGCTTCAGCATCATATTGCATTTTATTTTATAGAATAATTTATCTTTCTTTCTGTTTAGCACAACAACTCCTAGGCTTCTTCTTGCTTCAAAGTTTATATCTATGATGGTAATTCCTTCATATTTCCATACCTTTGCACTCCAGTACAATTCTGACATTTTAAGGCTTATATATATTTCATGCTTTTTGGCATTCCTCAATTACAGTTAAACTGCATAGCTTTTCCAATCAGGATCCCAACAGTTAAAGCTGAATAAGCCAAAGACTTCCAGGAACCAGTCTCTATCATCGGAGAAGTCTTAATCAATGGGATACTGCCACAGAGTGTGCCCTACATAAACCATGGATTGCTCCTCTTTTAGGGTCTTTAGCAGAGGCCTGGGTTCCACTGATGTCCTCTCCCCTTTCCACTCTCCTTCCTCTCCTTTCTCCTTTCATCACTTCTCCTCTCTCTCCTCCTCTCCTCTCCTCTCCCCTCTCCCACCTCTGCTCTGTCCTCTGTCCTCTCACTTCTCTCTCTCTCTCCTTTCCCTTTGCTCCTCTATCCTCTGTCCTCTCTCTTCTCTCCTTCTCTTCTCCTCCAACAATTGCTCAGAGAGCAGATTTTGAGTGTTCCGACTGCAGAAAAGTATGAACACTACTGAATACAATTTAGCTACTCCACAACATATGTGTACTTCAAAACAGCAAATACATGAAATCTACATTTTGGCAATTAAACAATAATTATCATAAAAATAAACCATTAAATCAAAAGGCAATATATTGAGCTGCATTAAGAGGAAAGGGTTATTGGGTGTTGCTGACTTTCGGGAGAAAAGTCCTTCATGAACTAAGGATGCCCATAATGAAGGTGGCACAGCAGGTTGGCCACCAATGTGAGCAGAGTCACTCACACAGCTCAGGATGCACCTGCAGCTGCTGCAGAACCTTGGTGGGATCCCATTTCAGCCAACCCTGCAGCCTGGGCACCGTGCTCTCTCCTCCCCACAGGGTCAACCCCAGGGCTGCTTTGCTCTCTCTCAGTCCAAGCTGCTGTTCAGACTTCAGGCCTCGATAGGACGTTACTCTTTACACCTGCTTTCTTTTATTCTAAATTTACTTTACTTTATTTCTTTAAGTTTTACATGCTGCAGTATACACGCATGGGGTACGATTTCATTTCTACAGTTGTGCATGATGTAGATTCATAGCACTCATTCCACCTGCTTTCTAGGATTCCAGATCTTACCTCATAATGTCCTTAACTATGGACAATTTCTGCAGAACAAAAGAATCCAGGATTAGATGCCACCATCTAATGGGGCTTTCCATACAGTGTGTGTAGGGACAGTGCCTTTCTACACACTTCCCCTCTGTCTCCTGCAGAATGTGAAATGGTTGCTTTAGACGTCTCTGTTCGGCAGGTCTCTGACAACATAACATGCACGAACACAGGCCTCTGTCCAGGCCTGTGCCAGGGGGTCTGCTCCTGCCTTTCAACCCTGCCCTGAGAACTGGGCTGACTGGTGCCTGTAGCAATGCCCCTTAGAACGCAGTAGGACACCCTCAAGGTCCAACACAGAATGAAATGTGCCAGGAGATTGAATGACAAGCATAGCTGCATTATAAGCAGTCCTGAAAAACAATTAAGAATGTAGTAAAAATACTATGCAGCCACATCAATGTTCATAGCTGCTCAATTCACAATAGCTAGATTATGGAATCAACCTAGATGCCCTTCAGTAGATGAATGGATAAAGAAACTGTGGTATATATACACAATGGAATATTACTCAGCCATAAAGAAGAATAAAATTATGGCAATTGTCGGTAAATGGATGATGTTGGAGACTGTTATGCTAAGTGAGATCAGCCAATCCCAAAAATCCAAAGGCCGAATGGTCTCTCTGATAAATGAATGATGATGCATAATGCGGGGGGGGGGGAGGGTGGCAAGAATGGAGGAAGGATAGATAGCATAGAGGGAAGGGAGGGGTGGGGGGTAAAAATAATAACAGAATGTGTGACAGATACCATTACCCTGTGTACATGCATGAACGCACAGATGGTGTGACTCTACTTTGTGTACAAGCAGTGAAACAATAGCTGTACTCCATTTGTGTTCAACGAATCAATAAGTAAATTAAAAAAATAAAAAAATAAAAAAATTAATAACCTTTAAAATGACTCTACTCAATAATCTCCACATCAAACCTTCAACATCTAATCTTCTCTTGCTTATTGATGAATTTTTTGTGCTTATCTAAGCTTTCTCATGTTTTCATCTCTCTTCTTTCTCCCAATTCCAAAACTATGAATCATGATTGGGAGCAGATTCAGAACCATCTGATAAGTGAATTTGCTTTTCTGACCACAGTGAAGAATAGCAGAGGACGGATGAGTGTATCCAACAGACATGATTTTCTCAATTAAAAAGTGACATTATGCACCTTGCTGCATATGCCAAGGTAAAACTAAAGGGAGTTAGTTCTTATTACAGTAACTCCCAATCTGGGAGATGCACAGTAGGACTATCTTAAAAGGCAACTATAATTTTCAGCCTTAATAACTGTTCACAGTTCCCCATCAAACAGGCATACGAGGAATGGGTTGACCCCCAATATGGCATCATAGTGTGTGTGAGGTCAAGAATAGCTCAAGGAAGATGCAGAAAGGACACCTTCAGATTAACCACAAACACACTTATGAACTAGCCACCTAATGCAAAGGATTGCCATGGTCCACCCTGGAGATACAGAAATGTACCAAAAATGAAATGTGCTAACATCATTGTAGCTAATTATTGATGTTGAAGTCATAATGCAGGTGAGATTGGAGGCTGAAGAATACACTTTTAAAGAAACTTGAGAATTCCTGTAACTTTCAGGTTCCTTAAAGAATTCAAGGAAGTAACTTTATGCAAGACCCATCCCAGAGCTCTCTGATGGCATCAGATCCTCAACACAGGGACAGAGACACCTGAGCCTTCTGGAGGGACATCTGTGGAAATGGCCCCCTCCATCCTTCTGGGCTCAGGCACTTGCCTAAATATCAGGGGAAGAGCAAAAGTCCAAGGCTCAGGACCCTCTCAGCAATTCCCTTCCTTGGTCCTAGGGAGAGTAGGATCTGTGCTGCTGAGGAAATGTCACCTGGCACCATGAGGAACCCAGAACTATCAGGCCCACTCACCTTGGTGTGCTGCAGACAAGCTCTGTGTTGGTCCTTCTGACAAGGGGCAGCTTCCCAGGTCCCATTTGTACTCTCTGGGTGTGTGGAGCTCTTTCCTACCATGAACCACCACCAGGACTCCAGTTGTCACAGCTGACACCTGTCAGGGAGAAGCAAAGCCCTGCAGAACCTCAGTCCCTGAAGGACGACTTTCCCTCTCCCTCCACAATTACTGCATCGATTGGGCTCACAAGTTATCCCAGGCTTATTTGGGACTTAATTATTTTAATAGAGGTTTGTGCAGTGAGAAAATGAATAATCAGCCAAGTTCTGTATCTGAGTTACCATGACTTGACCTTCCCTTCTCTTCCCAAAAGTCCACAACTGAACCAGAATGGAACCAGCTTCTGAGACACAGAGTGTCACTTCCCCTCATATTCAAGGCCTTCTCCAGGCACAGGGATGTGGCATGTGATGACCAGCACTGAGGACTCCGCTTTAAAGCGAGCCCCAACCAGCACCTGGGCAGGACAGGAGTCTCTCTGCTGCGTCTGTGTACACTGAAGCTCATGTTGCTGCCCTGGGTGGTCTTTTTATGCCTCATATGTGAAACTATAAATGAGCCTAGAAACTCTGAAGGATCCTCCCAACCCTCCATAAGAACATCAGTCCTGGCTGTGAAGCTCAAGGACACCTCTGTGACCATCTGTAGACAGGAATGATCCTTCCATGTGATCATTCTGCTGCTGTCCTGGTCCCTGATGCAAAGGACACAAACATGGTGGGCTCAGGGCTGAGCTGAGAAGAGCACTGCTTCTCCACCCATGAGAGCAGCACAGGGTTGGGCAGGAGGCAGGCCCTGGTCACTGTCCCCTCATCCTCTGTGACCCTGTTCCCTTACCCAGGGGTGTACTTGGCACAGAGCAGATCCTGAAATCACTTGTGCATCAATGAACGATGAGTCCTTGGAGGAGAGCACTGTTGTGGCTCACTTGGATGAGAAGAGGTCTCAGGTATGAAAGCAGGAAAATCATATCATTTTCTCAATGCACCTCATGTCCAGATTTGAGTTCTAAATACCATTTTCTGATACACAGGAAGCAGGCTGTTTAACACAGAACTTGTCTCAGGGCTAATTCAGGGAAAGCTGAGATGAAACTGGGTCTAATATGTCTCAAAGTAAGGAAGGGCCCAAGAGGGACAGCCATGCCAACTAGGAACTAGCCTGCAGGGTCTGCTACCCTTCATGAGGAAACGTGAGAGTCACACTGAGTCATGACATGAAGTGACATCACCTTCCCAATCAACCAAGAACACATACTTCCACAATGGAAATAAGTGAATCAGAAAGAAGGGGAAGCTCTAACTCACATGGCATAACTCACATGGCATATCCAACTAATAAATACAGAAGGAAAAAAGAAAAATGAAATTGGAAAGTCATCCTTTGGCAACATTGTATCAGTAATTTCTTCAGGAAGAGACCATCAGTGGATGCTAAGGGAGGTGGGTGAGGGTTTAGGTGTCCCAGGAATTCCACATGGCCTCCATGTGTCTCCCCCATGCCTCACTCATGCTGAAGAATGAAAAAGGCTGGTTGTGTTGGACACCACCCAGATACCCATGGCCACCGAAGGAAGGCAGCACCCTGCAGAGAGGTGTCTCCAGCAGCAGGAGGCAAGAAACATGCAGTCAGATCTCAGCCCTTCCCTGCTGGGCCTGCAAGGCCTCTCCTGAGCAGAAGCACAGAGAAAATTCAGTTGAAGGGAAATTCCAAAAAATGTTCCCTGCTTCTCAAAACCATCTCTGCAATAAAAGGGAAAGGAGTTTTAGTGGATAAAAGAGCCAACAGAGACATGACATTTGAATGCCGTCATGGAGGATGTGGGATTTTCTGTGGACAGAAATGATGTCAATGGTACAGTGGATAAAGTCTAAATATGTTCTAACAAGTAATTTTCTGGCTTTAATAGCTGCACTCCAGTCATGTGAGACTATTGCACCCAAAGAAAATAAATTCATCCAAGCTGATCACCTAAAGCCAAAAGAAGCCTTTATTTTAGCTGGCCAGCATCCATCCCCTTACACCTAAAAGCAGTGTGCCAGGAAATCATGTGTTAGTTCTTTTGTTGCCAACTTTTATAGGGCACGGGGAGAGATTAGGGTGGGGCTATAGGGAGGGTATTTGGGATTGGGGTGGGCTATAGGGAGGGGACTTGGGATTGGGGTGGGCTATAGGGAGGGGATTTGGGATTTGGGGCAGGCTATAGGGAGGGGATTTGGGCGGGGCTGACTTTCTCTCCTGAGGGCTCTGGAGGATCATTTTTGGGGTACATAACATTTTCCCCACTGGTCTTATCCACATAAACAAATCCTTGTTTTAGGGAACTAGTTGGAGTGCGTGTGGGCAGAGAAAATATCACGCTCAGAGGGCATTTCAATGGGGGTTACAGCTAGTACAATGTGGTAAAAGGGATTTTACTAGTCTTAATGCTAGTGGATTGTCTGTCTGTTGAAGTGACCATTTCTTGGTAGGGTCTTCCGGTTCTGGAGTAGGAGCTGGCTTGACGTGAGTCCAGTGTATCCATGCAGATTTCCCAGCAACCTTGACAGAGGTGGGAGTTGTTAGAATTATAGTCTAGGGCCCAGTCCATCGGGGTTCCAAGGCTGCAGATGGAAGTTTCTTGATGTATTTCAAATCTCCGGGCTGGAAGGAGTGTAGGTCCTTTTGTCCCCTTGGATTGGGTACGTAGGGTTCCCCCAACATTTGACTTATGTCCTTTTGTAGTTGATGTAACACCTGTAGGGAATGCTGGCAATGGAAGACTGAAGAAGGCATCTTTTAGGTCCAGCACCATGTAGACTTGGTACTGTGGAGACAATAGGCTCAACAGAGTATAAGGATTGGGTACCATGGGGTGGAGTGTTTCTACCAGTCTGTTAACTTCTCTTAAATCCTGCACCGGATGGTAATCATCTGTTCCAGGTTTTTGGATTGGCAGGACGGGAGTGTTCCAGGTCGATTTACAGGGTATTAGGATTCCTTCTGCTCTTAACCTATTAATGTGTGGGGTAATTCCCAGCTAGGCCCTTGGGCTGATAGGGTATTTTTTCACCCTAATTGGAGTGGCATTGCTGTTCATATGGACAATGATGGGAGGCCAGTGTGCAGCCAGTCCAGGAGGGTTGGATTCAGCCCATACTTTGGGGAATTGTATAAAGAAGGAGTTTAATAAAGTCTCTCTATATCACAATTGTCAAGACAGCTAGAGTCCTTTTGTAGGGTTTTAGGCAGGCTTTCATCTGGGATTAATTGATATTCTTCTCCCAATGGGCAGGTCAACAAGATATGGGTAGGAGAGCCAAACTCCAGATGGGCTGAGTCTGAGGAGAAGGATATGGTGGCTTGTAGGTTTGTAATAAGTCTCTTCACAATAAGGGATATGGACAGTCCGGCATCATCAAGAAAGAGTGAGTAATGGTTCCCCTACCTAAATCAGTAATTCTTGCCCTTATCCAAGAACAGTGTTGAGTCTCTCCTGTGTCCCTTGGATGGGGACTTTAGGTTCTGGCAGAGGTTCCTCAGCCTGTTGCAACACTGAATAGGTGGCTCCAGTGTCCACTAGGAACCTCACAGGTTTGCCCCCACTTGTAAAGTTACCAAAGGCTCTCGAGGGCTCATCTGAATAGAGCCTCCGCCCCATCAGTCCTCCTCTTCTAATTGTAAAACCTTTTCTGGTTTTTGTCTGCTTTTTCTCTGGTTTTTAGTCTTACAAGGACATTCATTTTTCCAGTGTCCCCTTTCTTTGCAGTAAGCACATTGGTCTCTCTGTAGTTTCCAGCTTCTAGGGGCTGGTGGCTCTCCATTGAGGTGGTTGGGTCATGCTTTGGTGGCAGCCAGTAAAATTTTAGCCAATTTTTTGGTTTGTCTCTCTTCGGGAAGGTCTCTATTATTATAGACCCACTGAGCTATTTCCACCAGCTCAGACAGTACCTTTCCTTCAAACCCTTCTAAACTTTGTAGCTTTCTTCTCATATAAGGGGACAACTGGGTTACAAATGCTATATTAGTAGCTCTCCTATTTTCAGGGGCCTCTGGACCTATGGGGCTGTATAAATGGTACACCTGTAGGAGGTGCTCTAGAAACGCGCTGGGTACTCATCTGGGCTTTGTACGATCTTGCTCACCTTTGAAAGGTTAGTGGGCCTTCAGGCAGCAGTGTGCCCTCCCCTCAGCAGAGTCTGGTAAAACTGACCTAGAGCCTCCTTACCTTCATCATTGTTAGGACCCAGTTGGGGCAGGAGGAGGGAAAAACATGTTCTAGGTGGACGGGATCCTCAGAGGGCAGTTTATTTTGTCCCAAAATGGATTTTCGGTCTTCCCTCCGAATGTGCTCTCTTCCCTCTGAGGTGAACAGGGTCTGCAATAGCTGTTGGCTGTCATCCCAGGTGGGTTGATGGGTGAAGAAAACAGACTCTAAAAGGGATATGAGCCCTTGTGGCTCATCAGAAAAAGATGAGTTCTGATTTTTCCAATTATATAAGTCACTGGTAGTGAAAGGTACATATACCATGAAAGGGCCCTGTTGGGAGGGGGCTAATCTCAGAGGAAGAATAGGAGTCAGGATTGAGCCTGCGTAGGGATTTCTGGTCCTGGTATGGGGAGGGGAGGGATAGTCTGGGTGAAGAGGGGGAGTGAAGCGACCGGTGGAGGGGTATGGTCGGGTGGGGGGCTAGGGAGACAAGGATCTTCTTCCTCTGGGGTGTCCAGCACAGGGGGGTTGTGGAGTTTTTCATCTGGTCTGACCTTTGTCATCAAAGTGCTGCAGTGTCTCCTAGTTTGCAAACTAGAGGAGGTGGAATCTGAAAGGTAATGCTTCTCAGTTAGTATGTCAATCCAAGTCTCAATGGAGGGTATCTGGTCAGATTAACCTGGCCACCTAAAGATGACCTCTTGGACCCTGAGGGCGGTAGGGAAGTCAGCTGTTACCTGAAGGGGCCATCTGACCTAGAAAGTGGGCCACTCCAATTCACAAAACTTTTTAAAGTTAAATCCATTAATAGAGTCTCCATAGTCAGTGGCACATTCTTTGAAGTCCTGAAAATTATCTAAAAAACAAGTTAGAAGAGTGGCGCATGTGGTTGACTGATTTCATTCCATGGTAGAATGTCCTGGAGAGGCATGCGACCTAAAAAGCAAAATGTAAGCACAAATGGTAACAAACCAGACTAACAAGACAAATACAGACAGACAACGACCAGATTAGGCCCCATGGGGAAGCCTATTAGATTAGGCCCCATTGTGGCCTTATTTGGTGGCCACATGGCAGCTTAGCGGACTGGCCCCGTGAGGTGACTTAGCAAACTAGGCTCTGCGCGGTGGCTAGATTCACCAGATTTAGACCTTACAAGGTCTACCAGGGGACAGGAGTGATGTCTCACTCTGACCTGCAAGTGGTGGAAGTGACTGTGTCCAGTCTCACCAAGTCCCCAGATACAGAGAGTTAATTCACCAAGACAGGGAGAATGCCAGGTGACTTCATTAAGAAGAGCATCCTGAAGATGGGATGGAGTCCCCACAAGAGTGAGGCTGAGGCACATGTCTCAGGAGCTCCCTTCTATTCAGGGTGGGGGCTCCCAGGCAACCATCACAGAGGGCAATTTAGGCGTGAGGGCTTGGAGAAATTAGATCTTGGTGGGACCTCCAAATGTTGTACCCAAAGAAAATAAAATCATCCAAGCCGATCACGGAAAGCCAAAAGAAGCCGTTATTTTAGCTGATCAGCAACTACCTCTCTTACACCTAAAAGCGCTGTCCCAGGAAAATTGCACGTTACTTCTTTTATTGCCAAGTTTTATAAGGCACAGGAAGGGATAAGGGTAGGGCCATAGGGAGGGTATTTGGGATTGGGGCGGGCTATAGGGAGGGGACTTGTGATTGGGGTGGGCTATAGGGAGGGCATTTGGGATTGGGCAGGCTATGGGGAGGGGACTTGGGATTGGGGTGGGCTATAGGGAGGGGATTTGGGATATGGGGGAGGCTATAGGGAGGGGATTGGGATGGGGTTGACTTTCCTGAGGGCTCTGGAGAATCATTTTTGGGGTGTATAACAAGACAATATTTGCTTTTTAAGAAATGATCATTGAAGTTGGGTGTGGTAGTACACACCTGTGACCCCAGTGACTTGGAAAGTGGGGCAGGAGCATCACAAGCTCCAGGCCTGCTCAGCAACTCAGTGAGGCCCTAAGACTTACTGATACATGGTCTGAAAATAGAGTGTGGGGAGAGCTCAGAGGTAAGAGCTATTGAGTTCAATCCCAGTATAAGAAAGAGAGAGAAAGAAAGAGAGAGAGAGGAAGAGAGGAAGAAGGAAGAAGGGAGAGAGGGAGGGAGGATGGAAGGAAGAATGGAAGGAAGGAAGGAAAGAAGAAAGGAAGGAAGGAAGGAAGGAAGGAAGGAAGGAAGGTAAGAAGGAAGGAAGGAAGGAAGAGATGAGTTCAAAGTCAGCCTCAGCAAAAGCAAGGTATAAAATAGGGCTGGGTATGTGGCTCAGTGGCTGAGCACCCCTGAGTTCAATCCATGGTCTCCCCAAAAATCTGTTTCCAACCTGAAAAACCTGTCTAGAAGGGAGGAAAAGAAAATATTTTCTTGCTGAAAAATATTAAACCAGAATGCAATGCACAGCAAAAGATATACAGTAAAGACAATGCAGAACACAAGAAAAGTATAAAAACAATTTTTAAAAACTCACTTTTATAGTCAAATACAAGACAGAAAATACATGTTCTCTAGATAAAGTGTAACTCAGCTTTAAATAAGAGGATTGAATACTCCCTTTGTCAAACACAGTTCATGTGAGATTCACTTGGCAAGTGGCAGACTCTGAGTTTGTTTTGCCTTTATCAGAAGGTGAGTGCACTGCTCCTTATGGAGAGAGGATGGTTTTGTAAACTGCAGCTCAGTGGCCCTGGACGTTATGCTCCTGAACTCCCACAGGCCCTGCAGACAGGCCCTGCCTTCATGGTGGTTGCCTTTCCAAGGAGGACATCAGGGCCTTGAGGAAAACATTCTGAGTTCCAAAACGGTAAAGAGCACTGCTTGTCTTTGAAGGAGATGTCCACACAACTCAAAGGGGCAAGGAGAAGCGAGAATTACCTGACTTCTACAAAAAATGCTCTAGAGCAAGGAAGGGTGGAAGAAACGTCATTTCCATCACATATCATAGCTGACAGAGTCCCTGGATCTTCCTCAGCACATCTCTGCCTGGACGTGGGGGATGAAGACAGTTCTCATGCCAAGGGCTGTTCTCCATGGGAGCAGGAGTGGGCTGGGCACCTGTCAGGCATCAGGGCCCCTCTAGGCCATGAGGGTAAGACCATTACAGGACAGAGCTGGTCTTAAGGGGAGGGTCCACCTTCTTGGGGTCCCATTCACTATTTAACAGTCATCAGGGACAAGCAATCAGTTATGGCCCAGACTTTGGACTGCCGACATAAGTGGGTGAAGCTAGGTGTCTGTTGTCCCTCCTGGGCAGAGGCCAGGAACACGATCAGAAGGCAGAGGCCCCAGTGCTGGTGAACATGTGTCATATCCCTGTGTTTGAAGAACATCTTGAGAAGGAGGGGAAAGGACTTAGGACTTACTCTGTGTTTCCAAAGCTGGCCCCATTGTGTTTGACCTGGGAAACTTGGAGAATTTGAAGTGAAGGCCAGAGAAATGGGAAATCTCCTTCAGAAACTGAGATAATTGTTCACTTTATCACTAGACACTGCTATTGAAGTAATTAATATCTAATTAAGACTCAGAAAATCTCTGAGCCCAACCATTGCAGTAATTGTGGAGGGAGAAGGAAAGTCATCCTTCAGGGACTGAGGTTCTGCAGGGCTTTGCTTCTCCCTGACACCTGTCAACTGTGACAGCTGGAGTCCTGGAGGTGGTTCATGGTAGGCAAGAGCTTCACACACCCAGGGGGTTCAAGTAGAACTCTGGAAACTGCCCCTTGTCAGAAGGACCAGCACAGAGCTTGTCTGCAGTGCACCAAGGTGAATGGACTTGACTTCTTCTGTCTGCTGCATGGTGCCTGTGAGATTTCCTCTGAAGGGTGAATTTTGCTTTTTCTCTTTGTCTGAAGGAGAGTGTGACAGTCAGGACACTGGCTCATCTGGTCTGTAAAAATATGCACCTGGGCTAGAGAGATGAGGAGCAGCTCCCCAGGTGCTCTGCCAATGCTGGCATCTGAGTTCCCATGTTGGAATTGAGCCCCTCAGAGAGCTCTGGGTGCAGGGTTCTGGGGTATGTCAGCTCCTTGCTTCTCTCAGGATCAGAATGTCACAGGAGCTCTTTGGGCTACTAAACAAACTTTATTTAAGCTGTGTTTTTACTGCATCCGGCTGGCACCACTAATCAGCTTTCACAAGTTTCCTCACCTCTTTCTGGTTCCACATGGGGAACATTTATGGTCACCATCCAGTCTTCATGCCCTCGATGTGCAGGTGAGCCTGCTCTGTGTGTGCTACCTGGGGGCTCCCCTGCACCCCCACAGGCTCTCCTGCTCTGACACACAGCACATCCCACGTGGGAGTGGAGCCCGTTCTCCACCTGCCAGGTTGATGGGGCACCGCCAGCAACAGGCACGTCTAACACTAGAGCTGTTCCTCAGGAAGTTCCTCGCACTTTGTCAGCTTAGGAGTTAGTACAACCCAACTGGTTCAGGGTCAGCTGACTTAGTCTTACAGGACAGCAAGCACTGACCTCATTTTCAGTTGAGGAAACCAGGGCTGAGAAGGCAGCTATCTGAGTCATCAGGTGTTAGACCCAGATGGGCATCACACGTCATCTGAGGGCAGGACACGGCCTCCTGAACAGTTTCCAAAAGTCACTGGAGAATTCCAGACAGGCACCCGCCCACCCAGTGGTGTTCATATTAGTCAGTCCAAAAAACTGCAGCAATGTAGGTGTCTCAAATCTCCCTCAAATCCATGGCAGAGCTTTGCACAGTGGAAAGGTAAAGAAAGGACCAGGACATTGGGAAGGAGGCCCTAGGCCTGGGTGACCACAACATGGAAGTGCTGCATAAGGACACTGGGCATGGAGGAATCTGGGGCTGGCTCCATCATGTGAGATTAGTGCTCCTTGCTGTATAATACCAAGTAAGTTTAAAGTGTGTTACCTCCAGTCATAAGACCAGACTGAAGAACACCTAGTAGTGATTGATTCTCAAGAGATAAACCATGTTTTTAAATAACAATTATTGTTGGTAGGTCCTCCAAATGGCAGTCCTACAGAGAATGAGGTTGACTTATGGGTATGGTACAATATCATGTGTGAGGACAGAGAGTGGAAGAATGGCTGGAGAAGGAACACCTTCAAATTAAACACACTGCACTCAGGGCCCCAGCAATATAATGCATGAGCAAGGGCAGCCCCCCATAACACAGCAGCACACAGACCTTAGGTGTGAGACCTTGGGGAAGCTAAGCACACTGGCAGTCACGATGCAGGACAGCATGGAGCCTGAGGAAACAGGCTCAGGCCAGGCAGTCCTCTCTTTGGAACTTTGGAGCCCATCATGGAGCTCTCTCATGAACCCAGCTCCTAAATACAGGGTCAAAGGTGCCCGAGCACATCTATAGGTACATCAGCTGCCAGTGGCCCTTCAGCTTTCTGGCCAGGTGCACAACTTCAGATCCCAGAAGAAGAGTGAATGTCCTGAGGCTCAGACCCTCTCAGCAACTATTTTGTATTCACCAAGAAAGAGGAAGAGCCATGCTTCTAAGGAAATGTCACCTGGCACCTCTGAGAAACCAGAACCCTCTGTCCACTCACCTTGGTGTGCTCCTGACAATCTCTGAGCTGGTCCTTTTTAAAAGGGCAGTTCCCCAGGTTATATGTGTGCATTCTGGGTTTTCAGGGCTCTTGGTATCCATGAACTGATACTGAGAGCTCAGTCTTTGTTTCTGAATTCAATCCAGTTAGTAGGACAAGACTTTAAGAAGAAGGAAAAAGATTTATAGCTTTTCTGGTAATGGCAAAGGCCATTGCCCCATGATTCCCACCACAGAGGCTGCCATTCTAACTGGTCCAGGAATGAGGGCTTTAGACTGGAATACAAGGGCCTTTCCCCAGATGTTCTCAGTGGATGT
>JAJEJO010050985.1:0-12355 GCA_020662805.1 Glaucomys volans | reverse complement strand
CCAAAATAAAAAAGGAAAAAGAAGAAAAAGAATATTTGCATTTAAATTCATAAAGGATAATGGACTTAAATTTGATTTCCTTCAGGTGTCCTTGTCTGGTTTTGGTATGGTGATTCTGGGCTCAGAGGAGGAGTTTGGCAGAGTTTCTTCCCTTTCTTATCATGGAATAATTTGAGGAGGATTGGTACTAGTTCTCTGAAGGTCTGGTAGGACTGGGCAGAGTCCCTCCAGTGCTGGACTTTCCATTGCTCCAGACTTCTGATAGCTGCTTCTATTTCATTCCATGGTGTCGATCTGTTTAAATGTTTGTATGCTCATTGTTCACTTTGGGGAGGGGTGTGTCTATAGGACTTTGCCAATGTCTCCAGATTTTGTAGCTTTGTGAAGTATAAATTTTCAACATAGTTTCTGATGATCCTGTGGATTCAGTTGTGTCTGTGGTGATTTTTTTCTTTCTCATCTTGGATTTTGTTATGTGAGAGCTTTTCCCCTCCTTCCTTTTGTTAGTTTGGTAAAGAATTTATCGAACTTGTTTATTCATTCAGAAACCCTCCTTTTTGTTTATTTCATCTGTTGTAATGTCCATTTAATTGATTTTTTTCAGATTTGATTACTGTCTATCTTCTACTAATTTTGCTGTTGGGCTTTTCTTTTGCTAGGATCTTAATATGTAATATTAATTTATTTGGTATTTTTCTATTCTTGTATTTTTTCATGTTGACCTACATGCTTTAAACTGTCCTCTCAGAACTGCCTTATGGTAAGTAGTTCTGCTTTTTCAAACTATTAATATTGTGATATGGCTTTTACAAGGATAATACTTCACAAACTCATGCAGAAATTTCAAGTTCATGAACATATTCCTCTGACAAATATCACAGATTGTGCTCCCAGGGTACCAGGGGATGCTGTTCATGGTTGTTCTTCAGTTTGTCTTTAAGCTTACAAGTGTCAAGAGCCATCACTCAACCCATGCATCTGGGTTTCCCCTTTTACACTGGGAAATGTAACTCAGGTGAATCTTCCTTTGTGGCAAAGGATCTACTCTGTAATGTGTGCAGGTGCATCTCTAGGTGATGAGCTACACAAGGTACAGAAGGAAGCCAGTGTCAAGCAGAATGCCTCCCAGGCCAGCCCAGCTGCTCTTCCTCATGAGGAATGGCTGCTGCTCTCCCTCTCATCTCAGTGCCCACATTTACACCCATTCCTTTGCAATAGGGACTAGAGCAGTCCTGCAGGAGGTAGGAAGCCTAAGTGGTATGGGGATGACCCTGGAGTGTAAATGAATCATCCAAATGCCCTTCCTGCTTAGCACAGGAGGCTTGCATTTTTAAATGTTGTTATTAGTGCATTTTAGTTCCACTACCAAGGGGCTCATGTGATATGACCACACATGCATGCAGTATCCTGTGCTCCCTGCAGGCCCACTGCTTCCTCTGTGCATGCTCCCCTGCCTCCCCCCATTCCTGTTTCCCTCCTCCACTCCTCTTCTTTCTGTTTATTTGTCTATTTGGTGCTGCATAGATACACACAAAGGTGAAATCGACTCTGGTACATTCACATGAGCACATGGCATAAGTACCTCAAGTTCATTCCACAGTTCCTCCTTGCACCATCCATCTCACTTCCCCACCCCTTCCTCTGCCCCATGCACATGTTTTATCCTTCTGTGGGATCTGCTGAGACCTTTCCCCTAATTTTTCTCCAGTTTCCACATATGAAAGGCAATATTCAACCCCTC
Organism: Glaucomys volans; assembly: GCA_020662805.1. Classification (NCBI taxonomy): domain Eukaryota; kingdom Metazoa; phylum Chordata; class Mammalia; order Rodentia; family Sciuridae; genus Glaucomys; species Glaucomys volans. The sequence goes on along the minus strand of JAJEJO010050985.1, from coordinate 10,614 downwards.
ACTTTCTGAGTCTGGTTATTTGACATAACATGACGCTCTGTAGTCCCATCCATCTCCCAGACAGTGGGATACTTTCTTTCTTCCTCGTGGCTGACTAGAACCCCATTGTGTCCATACAGCACATTTTCTGCTGGTGGTCACCTGGGTTGTTTCTGTAAGTTGGCCATTGTGAATCATGCTGCTCTCAATATAGATATACTTGTATCACTATAGCATTTTATTTTTTTTATAAATCTCATAAGTGGTGCAACTGGATCACACAGTGGTACATTTTAGATTTTTTAGTAATGACCACACTGCTCACTAGCATAGTTATACTAATTTTCAGTCCCACCAAAAATGTATGATTTTTCATGGTTTTGTCACAACTTTGAGAGAATCTACAATTATTTGCGTCTGTGAAGAATGCCATTTTAACTGCAGTGAGATGAAATCTCACTCTAATTTTGATTCTCCTCTCTGTGATGACAGGTTTGGTGTTCCTTGGGTGCATCCAGCCATTGGGTCCACCTTGTTTAATACACAAGCAATAAGGAAACCACTTACAGCAATGTCCTTGAACTGCCAATGAGCATAAGGGGAGAAAAGTGACTCCCATCCTGACCAGGTGCCTGGTTAGGGCTTGCTCTGAAATCAGAGTCCGGGCTGCTGGTCATCAGCACCACAACCCTGTGCTCGGAGAAGGACTTGAATATGAGGGAAAGTGACAATCTGTGTCTCAGAAGCTGGCACCATTCTAGTTCTACTGTGGACCTTTGGGAAGGGGAAGGTCAAGTCATGGGAACTCAGATACAGAACTTGGCTGGTTGTTCACCTTCTCACTGCACAAACTTCTATGAAAATAATTAAGCTCCAATTAAGCCTTGGATGACTTCTGAGCCCAACAAATGCAGTAATTGTGGAGGGAGAGGGAAAGTCGTCCTTTAGGGACTGAGGTTCTGCAGGGTTTTACTTCTCCCTGACACCTATCAACTGTGACAGCTGGAGTCCTGGTGGTGGTTCATGGTAGGAAAGAGCTCCACACACCCAGAGGGTTCAAATAGGACCTGGGAAGCTGCCCCTTGTCAGAAGGACCAGCACACAGCTTGTCTGCAGCACACCTAGGTGAGTGGGCCTGAGGGTTCTGAATGATTCTGTGTGCAGTTGACATTTCCTCAGCAGCTCTCTGTCCCTGATCAAGGGGGTTGCTGTGACGATCCTGAGCCTTTGGACCTTCATTTTTCTAGTGTTCAGGCAAGTATCTGAACACAGAAGAATGTAGGGTCCAGTTATAACAGATGTCCCTCCAGAAATTCTTAGGGGTCTCTGTCCCTGTGTTCAGGATCTGATACCTTTAGAGTGGTCTGGGGTGCAAATTTGCAGAAGGTCACTGTCTTACTCTCTTCAACTACTCAGAATGACATAGATGTTTCAAGTGTCTAGGAAATTTCTTATTTTTAGCCATGAATTTCTCCTAATGACTCCATTAGCTTTAATAAAATCTGACATTTCACTTCTCATGCATTTCTCTATTTCCAGGATGGAGTACTGTTTTCTTTCTTCATGTTAACAATTCCCTAAGTTTTTTTTCTGTCATGTATGTATTGCACAAATTGAGTCCTTACTTGAATCATCTAGTCTGTCTAGATATTTAGAAGTGCCTGATATATGTTAAATGTAGAGGTAGGTAAATATCACGTTGTAAACATCTTTTTGCTAAAATTCATATGAAATAGTCTTTTGGGAATGGAACTGTTAGGCCACCTCTGAGCAGTAGAGTACTGCCTACTTGTTCAGGGATGTGGAGGAGGTGGGAGGGATGCAGTTGAAAAGGTAGCATGTAGTGTGTTCATACTTGGACATTGTCAGACACAGTTTGCTGTATGTTTTGTGCATTTTGTTTGGCTGTGTATAGTGTATATAAAGGACAAATGAGTCCCAGCTTTGTAGCATCTAGTCTCTGGATGTTAAAGAGGTTGCCAGTGTATGACCACGTAGTTAGTAAAATTAGCACATTTTGTTCATTTTGTGTTGAAATTCATAGGAAAGCTTGTTCTCTGTAAATGACTCTTGGACATGAAGTTGTTATGCATCTTGGATATGGAATTGCTTCCTCTGGGTGTGTGTATTAGGACTGTTCATCAGGCTGGCAGCAGAGGACACAGGGATGCACACAGAGACAGGAGCAGGTCTCAAGGATTGGTGTTTCCATGTGAATCATGGTGTGAGTTCTCCTGGCTCTCCCAGAGGAATACTTAAAGTCCCTGGGAACATGCCTTCTTGCTAATATTTTACTGGTAGAAATGTGGTGATGAAACAAGTTTGGCATATTCTCTTGCTTTATCTCAGTTTAAACTGAGTACGAAGGGTGTGCATTATGTTAGCTGTAACTCTGCCGATATGTCTATTGAGAGGCCTTTTGCCTTTTCCGTCTTTGGTAAGATTATTGTCCCCAGGAAAGATAACAGATTGAATTGGTAGAGTGCATTCTTGGTTACCAAAAATGCTCATTCTAGCTTTGGCAGTTTGAACTGGTGAGTAGTCACGATGTGCAAAAGCATCATGCACGCTGAGATTGCAATCATACAATGGTATGTGGTATATGTGTAAGCATGCCCTTGGGGACACATCAACTCAGCTGCTTGTGACTACATGAGTTTGTCCTTGGCTTGTGTTTTTATTTTCACTGTAATGCACACATTGACTTTTTAAAAATGAACACTATTTTAAAAACAAAGCAGGAAAACAAACAAGAACACATCACATGGTGCATGACCAACTCTGACCTTATATATTCACAGTTCTGCTTTCACCACTAAAGGAGAAGTAGTCAGATGAACTCTGTCAATTTTGGCGAGTGAAGTTTTCATAATATTTATTTATTTATTTATTTATTTTTATTTATTTTTTTAATTTACTTATTGATTCATTGAACACAAATGGAGTACAGCTATTGTTTCACTGGCTGTACACAAAGTAGAGTCACACCATCTGTGCGTTCATGCACGTACACAGGGCAATGGTATCTGTCACATATTCTGTTATTATTTTTACCCCCCACCTGCCCCCACCCCTCCCTTCCCTCTATGCTCTCTATCCTTCCTCCATTCTTGCCACCCTTCCCCCCCCCCCGCATTATGCATCATCATTCATTTATCAGAGAGTCCATTTGTCTTTTGGATTTTTGGGATTGGCTGATCTCACTTAGCATAACAGTCTCCAACATCATCCATTTACCTACAAACGCCATAATTTTATTCTTCTTTATGGCTGAGTAATATTCCATTGTTTATATATACCACAGTTTCTGTATCCATTCATCTACTGAAGGGCATCTAGGTTGATTCCATAATCTAGCTATTGTGAATTGAGCAGCTATGAACATTGATGTGGCTGCATCACTGTAGTACTCTGATTTTAAGTCCTTTGGGTATAGGCCAAGGAGTGGGATTGCAGGGTCAAATGGTGGATCCATTCCAAGTTTTCTAAGGAATCTCCACACAGCTTTCCAGAGTGGCTGCACCAACTTGCACTCCCACCAGCAATGTATGAGTGTACCCTTTTCCCTACATCCTCGCCAACACCTGTTGTTGCCTGTGTTCTTAATAAAAGACATTCTAATTGGGGTAAGATGAAATCTTAAGGTGGTTTTGATTTGCATTTCTCTTATAATGAGTGATGTTGAACATTTTTTCATAAATCTGTTGACTGCTTGTAGATCTTCCTCTGTAAAGTGTCTGTTCATTTCCTTGGCCCATTTATTGATTGGGTTATTGGTGTTCTTGGTGTAAAGATATTTGAGTACTTGGTAGATTCTGGAGATTAGTGCTCTGACTGAAGTGTGTGTGGCAAAGATTTTCTCCCACTCTAAAGACTCTCTCTTCACATTGCTGATTGTTTCCTTTGCTGAGAAGAAGCTTTTTAGTTTGACTCTATCCCAATCATTGATTCATGCTTTTATTTCTTGTGCTTTGGGAGTCATGTTAAGGAAATCTGGTCGTAGGCCAACATGATGAAGATTTGGACCTATTTTCTATTATATTAGGTGCAGAGTCTCTGGTCTGATTTCTAGGTCCTTGATCCACTTTGAGTTGAGTTTTGTACAGGGTGAGAGATATGGGTTTAGTTTCATTTTGCTGCATATGGATTTCCAGTTTTTCCAGCATCATTTGTTGAAGAGGCTGTCTTTTCTCCATTGCATGTTTTTAGGTCCTTTGTCAAGTATGAGATACCTGTATTTATGTGGGTTTGTCTCTGTGTCCTCTATTCTGTACCATTGATCTACCTGTGTATTTTGGTACCAATACCATGCTGTTTTTGTTACTATTGCTCTGTAGTATAGTTGGAGGTCTGGTATTGTGAAACCCCTGCTTCGCTCTTCTTGCTAAGGATTGCTTTAGCAATTTTTCCATAATGTTTAAAGTGAAGATGGCTTAAAACTCCGTAAATGTGGTGATGGGAACAAACTTCCTAACTCAATATCTCAGAAGATTCTACATGACATCAATTCCACAGTGTTAATACCCAGACCCAACATAATGAAATTGCTAAATATTAAAACACAGAAAAACCTTGAAGGAAACCAGAACATATTATCTAAATATCCATGATGTCTCCTAATTCATATTAGATTTCACAGAAGAAATCCTGGACCTGAGAATAAACACCCCTGACCACTGGACCCTCTATATCCCTCCTCTGACTGGTGTTCACAGTAACCATTCAGATCCTCAGCAATGATTGTCAGGTCCTACCCAATGTCCATTCATCTCCTGAACATCTGCTGCTGCCTTGTCCCCACCAACTGTCACCCTAGCAAGGAGCTGCACTTCCCTCTGGGGAAGAAAACCTGGGAGGGTGAGACCAGTGCACAGTATCAGAGACCAAGTCCTCATGAGGAGCTCCCTTCCCCATCATGTAGGGGACTGGGTTTCTAGACTGATTCAAGGCGGGAGCAACTCAGCAGCCATGACTCCCTGTTTTAGAGACTTGAGCAAAAAGAACAAAGCAGGAGGCATTATAGTGTCATGGAGCTCAAAGTGTTTTACAATATGGTGTCATCAAAGCAATTTGCTGTTACCTTCAAAAAGTCCCCCACATAATGGAACAGAGAAGAGGGCCTGGAAGCAATCAGGCATCTACAATCAACCCATCTTCAACAGGATTCTCAGGAGCATTGGAGAAACATTGACTTTTTAATAAAAAGGAAAATTTTCATATCTACTTAGAGAAGAATAAAATTAAATCCATATCTCTTACCAGCTACAAGCAATTAAATACTGGATAAAAAACCAAACCAAAACAAAACAAACTATAAAGCTAGTAGATTAAAAGAGAGTAGAAAGACCTAGGACACTGGAATGGTCATGAATTTTTGAAAAACAAAACACTTCTGAAAATCAAAATATACAGTTATCAGTGTATAATCAACAGAATGCTTGAAAAAATTAGCAGTGAACATACCTCATGATAAATCAATATCCATGATATATATTAAAACTTAAAAATTCAGTAGCAAGTGGTATGTGGTAGCTCATTCAGGAAGTGATTCCCTTGAACTTGCAAAGCCCTGGGTTCTTTCCCAAATACTACAAAATACAAAAAAACAAACAAGACAAAATTTAATAGCAAAACAAACCAAATTTGAGTTGTAAAAAACAAATCCAGAAAACCTAATATGCCAACAGATGAAGAAGTCCTGATATTAAAAATGAGTCCAACAGATGAGTGAGAGTTTTGCATCTGGGCAATCAGCCCAGAGTGCTCCCATGTGACCTCGAAGGGAGTGGCTGGCACAGCACAGAGGCAGGAGTCTCAGCTCGGGAAGTGTGCAGAGGACACTTGGGTCATCTGCTCTGGGAGGTCCAGCTCAGACGTTTGGGTTCAGCTCAGCCAAGTCCCATAAGAGTTCCAGGTCTGGGAGGCTGACAGAGACAGCCTCAGCACAGACATGTGAGAGTTCGACACCAGGTATGTCGTCCCAGAGTGCTCCTGTGGGAACTCAGCAGGGGCATAGGAGCAGGAAACTTCAGTGTGGGGGAAATGGGCACAGTATGGACACTTGAGGCTTCCATGCTGGGAGGCCCAGCCCAAAGGCCAAGTCTTACTCCAGCCTGGTCCCAGTCTGCAGTCTAGTGCTACTGAAGACTAGGAGGTGAGATATTGGAAACCTGCAGGGACACCACAGGTCTATATGGGGGGAGAAGCTGCAATACCTCAGATTCTCACAGATAGAAGGGAAGATATATGAGCAACATGAGAAGAGGGGAAGAAAGTGTCTCAAACAAACCTAGATGCTGCATCAACAGAACCCAGTGATAACATGGTAGAAGAAATGTCAGAAAAGGATTTCAGAGTGTACATAATTAAAATGATCAGAGAAGCAAATGATGAGATGAGAGAGAAAATGCAGGAAATGAATGATTGCACCAATCAACAGTTGAAAGAGCAGATGCAGAAAGCAGAAGATCTCTTCAATAAAGAGATAGAGATATTGATAAAAAAAAACAAACAAACAGAAATCCTTGAAATGAAGGAAACAAAAAGCCAAATTAAAAAATCAATAGACAGCATAGCCAACAGGTTCGATCACCTGGAAGACAGAACATCAGACATTGAAGACAAAATATTTAATCTTGAAAACAAAGTTGACCAAACAGAGATGATGGTAAGAAGTCATGAACAAAGCCCTCAAGAATTATGGGATAGCATGAAATGACCAAATTGGAGAGCTATTGGGATTGAGGAAGGTGCAGAGATACAATCTAAAGGAATGAAGACTCTTTTCAATGAAATAATATCAGAACATTTCCCACATCTGAAGAATGAAATGGAAAATCAAATACAAGAGGCTTACAGGACACCAAATGTACAAAACTATAACAGATCAACACCAAGTTATATTATAATGAAAGTAGCTAACATACAAAATAAAGATAGAAGTTTAATGGCCGCAAGAGAAAGAATCATTACACTCAGGAGGAAACCAATATGATTATCAGCAGATTTCTCAATATAGACCCTAAAAGCAAGAAGGGCCTGGAACAGCATTTTCCAAGCCCTGAAAGAAAATGGAAGCTAACCAAGAATCTTATACTGAGAAAAACTCACCTTCAGATTTGAAGGTGAAATAAAATCCTGATAAACAAAAGCTAAAATAATTTACAAATAGAAAGCTCAAACTACAGAACATTCTCAGCAAAATATTCTATGAGGAAGAAATGAAAAACAACAATGTAGACCAACATATGGAAGAACCACCCTAAACGAAGAGCCAAATAAAGGAGAAACCAAGTCAAGTTAAACACCAAAAATAAGTCAATATGACTGGGAATACAAATCATATCTATATAATAACCCTGAATGTTAATGGCCTGAACTAATCAATAAAAAGGCATAAACTGGCAGATTGGATTAAAAAGAAAGACCCAACAAATTGCTGCTTTCAAGAGACACATCTCATAGAAACAGATACCCACAGACTAAAGGCAAGAGAATGGGAAGAAACATACCACACACATGGACTCAGTAAAAACCAGGGGTATTCATCCTCATATCAGATAAAGTGGACTTCAAGCCAAAATTAGTTAGATGGGATAGTGAAGGACATTTCATTCTCCTTAAGGGAAGCATAAATCAGCAAGACATAATCATAAATATTTATGCCAAAAACAACAGTGCATCCATGTACGTCAAATAAATCCTTCTCAATTCTAAGAACCAAATAGACCCAAACACAATAATTCTGGGCGACCGTCACACACCCCTCTCACTATTGGACAGATCTTCCAAGCAAAAATTGAACAAAGAAACCATAGAACCCAAAAAGACAATTGCTGATTTAGACTTAACAGACAGATATAAAATATTCCATCCATCAATAAGTGAATACACTTTCTTCTCAGCAGTCCACGGATCCTTCTCTAAAATAGACCTTATGTTATGCCACGAAGCAACTCTTAGCAAATACAGAAAGATAGAGATACTACCTTGTATATGATCAGACCATAATGGAATGAAATTAGAAATCAATGATAAAATGAAAAAACAGAAACTACTCCAACACCTGAGATTAAATAATATGCTATTGAATGATGCATGGATAAAAGAAGACATTGGGGGGGGAATAAAAAATTCTTAGAGATCAACGAGAACAAAGATACAATAAATCAAAATCTCTGGGACACTATGAAAGCAGTGCTAAGAGGAAAATTCATTGCATGGAGTGCATTCAATAAAAGAATGAAAAGTGAACAAATAAATTACCTCATATTACAACTCAAAGCCCTAGAAAAAGAGGAACAGATCATCACCCAAAGTAGTAGAAGACAGGAAATAATTAAAATCAGAGGGGAAAACAAGATATTGAAACAAAAAAATAATTCAAGAAATTGACAAAACAAAAAGTTGGTTCTTTGAAAAAATAAATTGGTAAACCCATTGCCACACTAGTAAGAGAAGGACAACAAAAACTCAAATTACTAAAATTTGTATTGAAAAAGGAAATGTCACAATAGACACTATTGAAATACAAAACATAATTAGAAACTGTTTTGAACTCCAACAAAACTGAAAACCTGGAAGACATCAAAAGGTTCCTAGAGGCATATTAGCCACCCAAACTGAATCTGGAGGACATACACAACTTAAATAGATCAATTTCAAGCAATGAAATAGAAGAAGTCCTCAAAAGCCTACCAATAAAGAAAAGTCCAGGACTGGATGGATTCACAGCCAAGTTCTAAAAGACCTTCAAAGAAGAGCTCATTCCAATACTCCTCAAAGTATTCAATGAAATAGAGGAGGAGGGAACCCTTCCAAACTCATTCTATGAAGCTAATATCACCCTGATACCAAAACCAGAGAAGAACACATCAAGGAAAGAAAATTTCAGACTAATATCCCTAATGAACATAGATGCAAAAACTCTTAACAAAATTTTAGCAAATCGCATACAAAAGCATATTAAAAAGATAGTGAACAAAGATCAAGTGGTTTCACCCAGGGATGCAAGGGTGGTTCAACATCCGACAATCAACAAATGTAATTCATCACATCAACAGACTTAAAGTCAAGAACCACATGACTATTTCAATAGATGCAGAAAAAGCATTTGATAAAATTTAGCACCCCTTCATTCTCAAAACACTAGAAAAAATAGGGATAGTAGGAACATTCCTTAATATTGTAAAGCCTACCTATGCTAAGCCCACAGCTAACATTATTCTAAATGGAGAAACATTGAAATCATTCCCCCTGAAAACTGGAACAAGACAGGGATGCCCTCTTTCACCACTTCTATTCAACATTGTCCTTGAAACTCTCATCAGAGCAATTAGACCAAAGAAATTAAAGGGACATGAATAGAAAAAGAAGAGCTCAAACTATCCCTATTTGCTGATGATATGATTCTCTATTTAGAGGAGCCTAAAAATTCGAACAGAAAACTTCTGGAACTCATAAATGATTTCAGTAAAGTAGCAGGATATAAAATTAATGCTCATAAATCTAATGTATTTTTAGTCATAAGTGATGAATCCTCTGAAAGAGAAATTAGGAAAACTACCCCTTTCACAATAGTGGTAAATCAAAAGCAAAGATAAAATACTTAGGAATCAATCTAACAAAAGAGGTGAAGGACCTGTGCATTGAGAACTACAGAATACTTTAGAAAGAAATTAAAGAAAACCTTAGAAGATGGAAAGATCTCCCATGTTCTTGGATAGGCAAAATTTATATTGTCAAAATGGCCATACTACCAAAAGCACAATACAAATTTAATGCAATTCCAATTAAAATCCCAATGACGGACCTCATAGAAATAAGGCAAGCAATCATGAAATTCATTTGGAGAAAAAAGAGACCCAGAATAGCTAAAGCAATTCTTAGCAAGAAGAGTGAAGCAGGGGATATCACAATACCAGACCTTCAACTATACTACAGAGCAATAGTATCAAAAACAGCATGGTATTGGCACCAAAATAGACATGTAGATCAATGGTACAGAATAGAGGACACAGAGACAAATCCACATAAATACAGGTATCTCATTCTTGACAAAGGAGCCAAAAACATAAAATGGAGAAAAGATAGCCTCTTCAACAAATGATGCTGGGAAAACTGGAAATCCATATGCGGTAAAATGAAACTAAAACCCTATCTCTCACCCTGCACAAATCTCAACTCAAAATGGATCAAGGACCTAGGAGTTAGACAGAGACCCTGCACCTCATAGAAGAAAAAGTAGGTCCAAGTCTTCATCATGTTGGCCTAGGACCAGATTTCCTTAATACGACTCCTAAAGCACAAGAAATAAAAGCATTAATCAGTAAATGGGATACAGTCAAGCTAAAAAGCTTTCTCCCAGCAAAGGAAACAATCAACAATGTAAAAAGAGAGCCTAAAGAGTGGGGGAAGATCTTTGCCACACACAATTTATTTATTTATTTATTTATTTATTTATTTATTTATTTATTTTTATGATAACCAGAGGAGCATTTATTTAAGAGAAATATTCAAATACCATTAGAATAGTAAACATCATAACATTTTAAGTTGCCCTATTTGCATCTCCCTCTCCGAAACTCTGCAGTATTCTTTTTTTTTATTTACTTATTGATTCATTGAACACAAATG
>JAJEJO010050983.1:53813-89756 GCA_020662805.1 Glaucomys volans | reverse complement strand
GCCTTAACATTTTTCATGATCTTGACTGGCAATTTTTCCCAAAGGACTTATTAGGAATGTAAAAATGTACCGAGACAGCCAGGCATGGTAGCACACACCTGTAATCCCAGCTACTACTGCTCAGGAGGGTGAGGCAGGAGGATGGCTATTTCAAGGTCGCTTGGACAACTTAGTGAGACTTTATCAAAATAAAAAATAGAAAGGGCTGAGGATGCAGCTAGCTCAGTGGTAGAGAGAATACTTGCCTAACATGCAGGAGTACTGCCAAAAAAATAAAATATTAATAGAAAGAGTTGAACTTTGCAGCATTATCTCTAGATTTTTTTTTTCTTCTTTAAGACCAGGACAGGGGATGGACCTCAGTGGAGAACATGCACTTAGTATGCATGAAGTCCTGAATTTTATCCCTGGACTGCAAAAAATAATTTTTAAATGTCTCTTTTTTTTCCCACCAGCGTCCATGTATACTATAGTTCTCACACTGGCTCCATTCCCTGAAGATTCCATTCATTCAGTTGTTCCCTCTCATATACCATCAATCTCTGTCTCTCTCTTCTAGATACAAATATGCTTGGGATCTCCCCAGTGTTTAAATCCTTTTTGACCTCACAACTCAATCTGGTTTCCATTCTACTCCTCTGCTTTTCTTCACAGGGAAACTCAAGAGTTAGCGCCATATGCTTCTTTGGCCTCCTGACCTCCTGTGCACTGACAGAGTGGCCTTTCTTGTCTACCACATCAGCGATGGCCTCCTACTTGCCAAGTTCAATGAACACTCAACTGTCCTTCCTTAAACTCTCAGCAGTATTTATCGCACTTGTTTGGTCACCCTCTTGGTTTCTTTCCTTGTCTTCTAGGACACCCCATCCCTGTTTGTCCTCTTTCTTCAGTGGCTACTCCTTATTGGGATCTTGCCCAATCCCCTGGTTTTTGACACCATTATACACCCATGACTTACATGTATGTCTGACTTGAACCTGAAGTCCAGTTTCACGTACCCATAGTCACATGTGCACCTCTCAGGTGTCTTAAATGATACCTGTCAAAGGAGACCACTTGACCCCCTCTCCCTCTCTGCGAAGTACCCAAAATGCATTCCCCATCTCCTTAAAGAGAACCAGCCTTCTGCTCAGTTATTAAAATGAGATAATTGCATATCCTCCTTGATTCTTTTCACTTCTCAACCTCTACATCCAAACAATTAGCAAATCTATGGGTGCCACTTCCAAAATAGATCTTACCTTTGACCTCTTTCTTCCTTCTGCACTACTACCACTTTGGCCCATGTCACCATTTCCCCTGCCTTCTTACCTTAGTCAAATATTCTCCTAAAATGATCTTTCTACCTCAACACTTGTCTTTACTTCTATGATCCTTTCTTTCCATTTTTTTTTTTTTTTTTTTTCTTTTTTGGTATTGAGGATTGAACCCAGGGACAGGGGTAGAGGGTACACTTTACCACTGAGTGACATCCTGAGCCCTATTTATTTATTTATTTTTAAATTTTGAGACAGGGTCTTGCTAAATTACTTAGGGCTTCATTTAGTTGCTGAGGCTTGCCTCGAACTTGTTATTCTCCTGTCTCAGCCTCCAAAGTCACTGGGATTACAGCCTGGGTATTACAGGCATGCAACACAGTGCCTGGCCTATAGTCCTTTCTTTAAGCTACATCAGGATTTTAAAAATTCAAGTCAGACCATGGCTGTCCATTTCACTTCAAATAATTTCCAAATCCTCAGGCTGTGCATGCTCCCTGCCTAGTGGTGTGATTTATCTCATAGCAACCGCCTGCCTGCTCACTCTAATTCTGTTCACACCTCCCCCTCCTGCTTTCCAGAGCACAGATTTATGCGCATGTACCCACGCAGTGTCAGTGGAGCTCTAACTGCAGTCAACCATGAGGAGGCTGCTAAGATTTAAGGGATAGAAGTCGATTTATGTTCAAACACATTAAACTAGTTTATTAACATGCACCTTAGATTTGGCAACTGAACTCAAATTCCCCATTAATTAGGAATTACTTTTGGCTAATGTAGCAATGGCATGAATAATGTAGAGGGTATTTTTTCCTCTCTCTCTTATGTAACATGAAGTCCTAGACATGAGATCCAAGGCTGACAGTCATACATGCACCGCCACCCACTACCTGGATGGCTTTAAATTTCCTTTCCACCACTTTATGTGGGGTTTCCAACCTCGAGGTCATTCCTGGTCTGGGGGTGGCTGTTATAATTCTAGTCATCATATCCATATTCCAGAATAAAGGAGGAAAATTGTTGGAATTCCACTTGAGGCTAATGAAGTAGGGTCTTTGAAAAGGAGAAATAGAAGGTAGATCATCCTCCCATGATTTCTCACAAAATAACTTCTTGGCAAGGAAAAGAGGGAACATTAATTTGGTGATAAAGTAAATACATTCCCTTCTACCACCAAGGACAAAGGAATCTGGAACTGAAAGCATCTTAATTGTGTACCAATGTGTTTCAATATCTCAAAACATTCCTGCCAGAGAAGTGTCTTTACAGGATGAACTGTGCCTCTACATGCCCAGAAATCCTTAATGAAACCCTGATCCCTCTGAACCTAAGAAAATGACTATATTTGGAGAAGAGTCTTTGAAGAAGTATTTAAGTTAAAATCAGGCCGTTCCAGTGGGTCCCAATCTATTACGAACTGTCTTTGCTTTTGTTTTTGTTTGTACTGGAGATTTAACCCAGTGGTGCTTAAGCACTGAGCCATGTCCCCAGCCCTTTTTTATTTTTTATTTTGTGACAGGGTCTCCCTAGATTGCTTACAGGCTGGCTAAGTTGCTGAGGCTGGCTTTGAACTTGCAGTCCTCCTTCCTCAGCCTCCCAAGACACCGGGATTACAGGTGTGCACTACTATGCTCTGCTTGACCTGAGCCTTTGTAAGAAAAAGAGATTAGGACTTAGACACACAGAAGGGAGGCCATGTGAAGACCTGGAAAAGATGGCCCTCTATTAGCCAAAGAGAGAGCCTTCGGAAGAAATCGATGCAGCCAACACCTCGATCTTAGACTTCTGGCCTCCAGAACTGTGATAAAGTTAATTTATTATTTAAGCCACTCAGTTTATGGTACCTTAATATGACAGGCCTAGGAAAATAACACATGTAAGATTCAGTTAAAGAGACTTAACACTCCAAGAAGGTAACTTATCCAAGATCACATGCCAATAAGTGGACTTGGACTCATTCCCAAATCCAATCTCAAAGACTGTCCTTTCATCCTGCCAGGTGGTTCTCTTCTGCACCCATCCCTCCTCTTAACTAAAGAGAGTTTACTTCCCCTAAGACTTAAATGGCCTATATTATGTTTGGATGTTCTCATTAAAAGGGGGAACACAGGAAAATGTGCCAATCAAATAAAGAAAAGAATGTTTCAGGCATAACTTCTGAAAACCAACCAAGACAAGATGGTAATGAAAATCACTCACCAACATGCAGCATGCTTAGGAATATTTTAAACTCTTAAAATCATCTGTCAAACCAGATGGAAGATGATCAATGTGTAATCCCCATTTCACAATGCTATAATTTCTTATGGAATTTTAATTTTTTTTTGGTTGTGATATTCTGTTTATAGATCCTGGCAATTTTAAAACTGTTGATACCCATGAAATTAGAAGGGCATTATTATTTTTACTTTTTCTTAGACAACGCTATGCTCTGATTATTCTGTGCCCTGTTGCCTTGATTGATCAACCACATGTAGAAGTAGTTTGAATTCCTGGTGGAGCAGATGATCACCTAGAAATCCCCTTCAATAATAAACTAATGTCAAATGTGCACATAGGCAGGGCAAGAAGGAAAGTCCAACAGAGTTCAGACTTACTAAGTTACAACAGCTGACCTAATCTGATAAACTAATTGACACTGAGATGTGAATAAAGGATGGCATTCGAATGAAATAACTCACTAACTTAAATGGAAATTCAACCACAAGTTTCTGTTCAAGGTGGCAATTTGAAGCCACATTTTAATCTTCTCTACCCACAATCCTATTGAAATGAACAAGGAAACATCAAAGTAAGAAAATGAGAGGTGGGTGTGTACCTCAGTGGTAGAGTACCTGCCTAGCATGCCCCAGGCTGTGGATTCAAACCCTAGCACCACCAAAAAAAGAAAAAAAGAAAGGGTAAGAAAATATCTTTATCAATATGGAGTACAAAAGGTTAACATGAAAGTCTACACATTTTTAAAATTTTTTAAAATTTCTTTTAATTAGTTATATATGAAAGTAGAATGCATTTATGCATTTTGATAAATCATACATAAATGGAGTTTAATTTCTCATTTTTCTGATTGTACACATTGTAGAATTTTGAAAAGTGTTTGCAATTCACAAAACCAGAACAGGATTGAAGAGGTCCCTGCCTGTAAGTTAACATATGTGTTCCCACTTATCTACTGCTGGGTAACTAAGCACCCCTGAATTTAGTGACTTAAAATAACATTTATTTTGCTCATGGATCTCATGTGGGCAAAGTTTGGCAGGATCAGTTTTTCTCTGTCCCATTGGAAAAGCTCAGAGACTGGGACATAAAATGATTTGAAGTCTCAGTCACTCACATGTCTAGTGGCTCAAGCTGGGAAGACACATGGGGTTCCTGGGAGCATCTCTCTCTAAGTCCATGTGGTCTCCTTACAGTGCCTCTGCATCATGGGAGCTTCATCAGAGCAAACATCCTGCAAGAGGGCCTGGGGATCCCTGGGTGCATGCAGCCCAACAGGAGAGAGGTTGGGGGAGACAGAGAAAGGGAGAACTAGGAAGAAGCCATATTGTGCTTCATGGCCTGGCATCAGAAGCCATGAAGTGTGACTCCTACTGTCTTCTCTTCATAAAAGCCAGACCATTTTCAAGGGGAAGGGAACTACACCTCCTTTTGTGTTAGGAGAGGCTGCAAAGTCATACAAGGGGATGGCATGTGGCCATTTTGAAAATACAATCTGTCAAATACGTGATAGAAAAACACAATAGGAGGAAGTGACTGTGGCCACTAACAAAGCCAAAATACATTCTCAAGGTCAATGACACAAGGGCTAGAAGTGAGGTGGAGCTGAGGGGCCTGGGAAAAATCCCACACAAGGTAGGTCCCCATAGGGATCTTGCCACAGGGTCACTTGATGTGGGCAGGAGGACAGGGTAAAATGCAGCATTGCTTCAGCCACCGTTGAGGAGGGCGTCTTCCTTAGTTAGAAAATAGCAGCAGTTAACTTCAGGTTGCAGCAATAGGTATACGTAAGACTTCTCAGAGTAACTTCTCCACCCTGGGGCCGCCTCTGATCTAATTTTCTTCTTATCCTTGCCAGACAATGAGAACCTCAGTTTGATTAAATTAGACTAGAGAAAATACAAACTTTCAATGTTCTCTTTTAGTCTGGGACTAAAATATTTGGACACTTACCTATATAAACTCTGATAAAGTCTATCTCACCACCTAAAATTGGATATGCATAGTATTTTCTCTGTGGTTAAGAAGGAAGGGAGAGAGCGAAGATTTTTAGATATATGAAAAGAGTCATTTTTAAGATTCAGATCAAATATAAGCCTACTTCCACGAAAGAAAGAAAATTAAAAAATCTGAGACCTATGGTTTCAGAGATCTGAGAATGCACAATGGAAAGTTATTAGGAGTTGTTTTCAGATCTTAAAAAGTAGCAAATAAAAAGTTTGGTGGAGATAATAGAGGGAATAAATAATAAGCTAAATACTAAATTAATAAATGAACATTATCACAGATTTTTGTGCATTATTAACCAGAAGAGAAAATTGTGCAATGAGTCAACCTATAAGATGTGTAGTAAGCAAATCCAATAAAACACTTTTTTTCCAGAAAAGAGCTGTAATAATGAGAGTTCTAATTAACTATATACAAAGTATTTGAGGAAAAAGATTGACACACAGACATACTCTGGTTAAAGTAGAAAAATTCAAATTAAACTTTGAATTTAAAGGGTATGGAAACCCACAAGCATTTTAGTAAATAAAATTACCTTCAAAATGGAAATAAATTAGATTAGCAGAGTTTCCTGTAATACAAAATCACAAAACATAAAACAGTCAAATCTTGATAAATAATTAGAACAAATAAGGTAACTTGATAATGTGGCTGGTCACAAAATAATCAGAAGTAAAAATCTTTTCTTATTCTGGACAGTATGGCAAAGTAAACTCAATTCTGAAAAATTCCAGGGTAGGGGGTGAGAGGGAAGTCGAAAACCTGAGAGGCTAACATGGAAACAATGGGAACCCGTGGGGAGGGAGAAGGTTTTGGGGTCTTGACTGAGGTTTGGACAGAAGAGAGTTGGGTGCTGCTACAGAAAAGAGCATCCCAGCCACCTCCTGGTCTTCACTCTTTCACAGCCCCACCTTGCCTTGGGCAAGTCATTCTGACTCTCACCCCAGTGGGACAAGAAAGCATCATCATCAGTCTGGCGCGAGCTACACCCATGGAGGGGACAGGTGACACCGTCACAGTCTGGTAACATGAACCTGGAAGAGCAGGTGAAGGTGGCCAGCCCTGGGAACATCTCCTCACCCAATTCCCTTAGGTGGCATACTTGTCCCTGTCTGCATGTGAGATGGGGCGCCAACATGAGCACACTCATCATTCCCTTACATAGAACTCCCAAGACTCAGGCCACCTTAGCAATTCCTCAGCTGAGCTTTGAGTGCCCGCTTGACTTCATCCATGGCAGAGAATGTGGACCAGAAGAAGCCTATCGAGGGATGCTTGCTGTTCACCATGGCAGGCGGTTTCACTTAGTGACATGGAAGCAAGAAGCCTTCCTCCAGGGTGCTTGCAGTACCCACCACACACACGTACAAACACATGCACCTCACCATCACCATGACCTCTGCACCATCCCTGTCATCATGCCATCACTATGCCAAAAACACGCCACGCCACACACACTGCACACACTTAACCACAGGCCACCATGCACACCTTCACATCATCATTTTTTTACCATCCCCTACACCACACCATGCTTCACACATACCACACACACCTCTGGAAACGCCACCCTTAACCCCAGACACATGCATACATGCACGCACACGTGCACACATCTCATTTTTTAAATTATTTTTTATTTTTACAGACTGCATTTTGATTCCTCTTTTGACCCAGCTATCCCACTCCTCAGTTTATACCCAAAGGACTTAAAATTAGCATACTGCAGTAACACAGCCACATCAATGTTTGTAGCAGCTCAATTCACAATAGCTAGATTGAGGAACCAATCTAGATGTCATTCAACAGATGAGTGGATAAAGAAGCTGTGGTGTATATACACACATCTCATTTTATGATTCGGTTTGTCTGCAGTATGAACCAATGACTTTCCCACCATTCTCAGGCTAGTGTATAACTTAGGGACCGAGCATCTTTCACTTGGATTTGGAAAGTAGATGAAGAAGGGTTTTGAGGTGAGTCTAAGAGGGAAGCTGTGCGGCCAGGAGGACGTTGTTGTGTCTGCTGGTTTTGCTCAGGAGCACAAGGCTGCCCCTTCTGATTGCAGTGGCTCAGCGCCTTTCTGCATGGCTACTCCCCATGCTGCACTCACACTTTGAGATCACTCCCGCTCACATCCTACTGTAAATCTTTCTGGAGGCTGGGCAACCCTCCCTGGCAACGCATCCCACAGGCAGCTTGCACAAGCCATGCTTTATGAGCAGTTTGTCCAGGCCGCCTCCCATCCTCTGGCCCAGGAGAGTCTGAGGAAGACAGGTGTGCTTGATCGAGAGTGGGAGGCCACAAAGTGGACAGTCTCATTCTGGCATTTGCCTGTGAACTTTCTTATGTCCACAGAGTCAAGGAGGATATGGATATACTTGGATATCCTCCAAGTCCCTACTGGGAGGTCTGCAAGGCAATGGGCTGGCTGGATCCAGTGCCTCCAGGAGGATTTGGATTCCCCCTGAGGGGTCTAAGAAGCTCAGTCCAGAGTTGCCAGATCACTGAGTAAATAGCACACTTTCTGGGTCCACAGAGGAGCAGTCTCCTTAGGACCTCTCTCCCCCAATAAACAGGCCCTAGCCAGAATCAGTCTAACTGCTGAGCTGCCCCAAAACTTCTCAAGAGAAGGGAGAGATGCGAATGGAGGGCAGATGGTCTAAGAATCAGCACAGTATTTAATCACAACTTTCTTTTGGCTTTATTTCTTGGTAATATCATTCAAGATGACAGACTTGAGAAATGCTGAGAACCCCAATCAGCTTCAGTCCATTTAGCTCGGCTTCCCAAAGCTTCGAGTTTGGAACAAGCACAGTTTCCCAAAGGGAGCGTGTCATACACTGGGCTGGGCTCTGAGGACACTCACAAATGCCTCTGTGAGCCACCTCAACTTCCGACCCAAACTAGGGATAGGATGGTTTCTGCCTTCTAGGGTTATGCTGCAGATAATATAAGCTGAAAGAAATAAAATGGATAGCTTGGTTCCCATGTCATTACAAATAAACGTTAGTGTTTAGTGTTCAACAAGTATTGACTGAGCATGGCCAGTGCTGGGATACAGCAGGAGTGAGAATGAAAATCCATACTGCCTTGCCTTTTCTCAATGCACCACCCCTCCCTGCCCCCTGCAGTCTTGGGTACAGGGTCACCTTGTCCAGCTGAGTGTCAGAAATATTTCAAGAGTGAGGCCTCCTGTCAGGGTAAACTCCAGGACATCTCCAAGCCCTGGGCCTGCTTCTGACCCTCTGCTTCCAGCTCAGGACTTGAGGACACATGTATCCTACTCTCTCTTGCCTCTGTGAGACCCCTTTCCCTTCCCAGTGGCTGCCAAGTTTCCTACTTCCACTTGTCCTGCCTGGTGAGTTTTCAAAGGACGTTTTCTGCTGGTAACTCAGGGAAGGGTATACTCCTAGGCCTGTGGAAAGCCTTCTCCCTCCCTGGGCCAAACTGGAGAGAGAAAGACACGTGACAATGTATCACTTACACATGGACCAAAGCACTAGCTCCTTAAGATGGCACAGGCCAGGAACACTGACCTGAACAAGTCAAGGATATTTGCGGCACTCACCTGAAAAATTTCTATTCCATGGGTCTGTAGTGGCCCGGCCATGAGTGTTTTTAAAATCTCCCTGGTGATTCTGATCCTCACACAGATCCCAGTAAGATCAAAGGGACACACAACTCCCTAGGACTCCTGATCACTCAGTGCCAGACTACAACCAGGGCCTGGCTGAGTCTGAAGCCTGGTGAGAGGGTGGATAAGCCGCAAGGGACCTCCTGCCATTCCTCCTCTTGTCACTGCCATCAGGTAGGGGACAAGTAGGAAAAGTGTCAGGACCCCCTTAGACAGGAGGTGGGGCAGTTGAGGATGGTGAAGAGGAAAGGGGCAGAAGAAGAGGAAACCCCACAACTAATGGGGAAGTTAGAGGACTCCTTTGATTGTGGGGCTGCCAGTCAGTCTCAAGATCCCTAGCAACCTCCCGTGGGCCTCACAGAGATGCCTACAAATCAATTCACATAATTCAGGGATTGCTTGTGTGCTACAAATTGCCATAAAGTTGTGTTTTTTTTTAACTCAAAAGCTCTGCCCCCCACCCCCACCCCTTTTTTTCTTTTTAAGTCACAGGATCCCAGCCCTCCTAGCCAGATCCCAAGGGAGACAAATGGCTGCTGGAGAATGAGCTGTGTGCCCTGGCTCTAAACACGCTGAGCCTGCAGCTGGCCCTTTGTGTGCCAGGATGCTGCTCTCACCCTGGGGACGGCCACGGGCTGTGTCCCCAGCAGGTGTGCCAGCAAGAAAGCGAGAGGCTGAAAAAGACAAGAGTTTTGTACAGGCCCTCTTTCTGGACCTAGAAGCTGATCTAAGCTGCATTATTATGAAAAGTTATTAACTGATATTCAGTTACAGTATCATGGGCTGAACAAAGAATGAGGCTCAGTACAGCCCAAAACCATATGGTCTTGGGGCTGCGCACACCTGCAAGAGAGCAGCCGGCCTGGGTAGGAACCGTCATCAATTCTAGGAAAGCCATAAAGTTTGGACTTGCTTCATGGCACTTTCTAATTAACTGTGTGGTGAGTTTTCTCCACTTTCTTATAAAGGCCTGTGCCCCTCCTCCACCCGTCTCCCTCTCTCCCACGGCCCGAGACATCTGGGGAGAAATTTCCCATTAAGATTCCTCAGCACTCAGACAGAGCATGGAAGACGGTGAGCAGGAAAACAGCGTTCACCTCTGTGTCCAAAGCAAAGCTAGAGGGAACCTCTAGAAAGTCATCACAGGGAGATAATTGAAAAGGGGAAACGACATGATGCTCTTAATAAAACAGCAAGAAGCTGAAAGCCACTTGCATCGATTAAATGTAGGAAAACAGTTTAAACAATATATTTACCCAACAGACTGGATAAGCAGAGAATAGACGATGAATGTAAATTCTATGTGGTGACCTGTAAAAAGACTTAACATATAATGTTGAGATTTTTTTTTAAGT
This sequence comes from Glaucomys volans, assembly GCA_020662805.1. Lineage (NCBI taxonomy): Eukaryota > Metazoa > Chordata > Mammalia > Rodentia > Sciuridae > Glaucomys > Glaucomys volans. The sequence goes on along the minus strand of JAJEJO010050983.1, from coordinate 79,284 downwards.
AGATGCAAAGATGGATGTCTAATATCATTTTGCTGGTAAAATTACAAATTCGTGTGGCTCTGAGTAAACCTGGGTGACGAAAACCGAAGAGAGTTTGGCTAACGGTAGCGGTGGAACTGTGGGTTTTGTTTTGTTTTTCCTTGCCTTTTACTTAGAATTCTGTTAGGGCTTTTGTAGTGTTTGCAGAATGCTCACTTAAAAATAAAACGAAGAGGAAAACAAGAGTAAAAATTATTATTTAAAAAACAAAGTGGGTGGAAGACAAAAATGGACAAGATGGTCAGAGCCAAACCTACTCCAAAGTTTTCCAGAACGCAGTCACATGAAGTGACTTTCATGAGGAACAAATCATGTTTCACTGCTGCTCATCCACATCAGAAAGAAGAAAAATGAACAGGGCCCTGGAACACAGCAGAGATTTCCACAGTCAACATCTTTGGATGGGGCGGTGATTTGACTATTAGACACGAGTTGCTGGTTGGCAGTTCCAGGGTGAGGCTGTGCCTGGGTTTACTCCATTTAACCTACGTGATGTGAGCCAGGCAGAGAGATAAATGTCAACCAAGCGTAACACAAGGCCCCCAGAGCCTGGGACCGTGAATGTGTCCCAACAGCTGCAGGGAGCACAGCAGGGGGAGATGTGTGCAGAATTCCCAGAAAGCAGCCCCTGGGCCTCTCTCACTGGAGCGCCTGCACTGGAGCAGATTGCTCAGGCTTTCCTGGGAGACTTGGCCACTAGCTGCTTGGCTGCTGCAGGGGCAAAGCTGGTCGTGCCTGGGGCCCCTAGTGCCCCCGCTGCACTTTGCAAAGGAGTGGCCCTAAGAGAATTCAGAAGTTTACTCTTGGTCGATTAACAGATCCACTTCTGCTCTCAGGATTGGTGTAAACCCAGAGTCCAGGACCCAGATTGAGGACTGAATGAATATACTGTATGTTCAAAACTCAAGAGACTCCATAAAGGAGGACAACTCAGCCGGGCGTGGTGGTGCACGCCTGTAATTTCAGCAGCTCGGGAGGCTGAGGCAGGAGGATCCTGAGTTCAAAGCCAGCAAAGCTCAGCAAAGTCAAGGCCCTAAGCAATGTAGTGAGACCCTGTCTCTAAATAAAATACAAAATGGGACTGGGGATGTGGCTCAGAGGTTAAGCGCCCCTGGGTTCAATCCCTAGCACCAAAAAAAAAGGAAAAGAAAAAAGAAAAAAAAAGGAGGATAACTCATCTAAGAGCTTTCTGGATGTGAGAGGAAGGCTCAGAAGGGACTGTGCATTCGAAAGAGAAGGACCCTCCACCCCCACACCTCTGTGTGCTTTGGAGAAGGAAACAAGCTTACAAAATAGCTTGTATTCCAGCCCCAGAAGGGGGGCTGCTGCTCTGAGAAATATTTCCAGTTCGGGGAAACATAAATGTTCAAGAAACAGCCTGGAACAATCAGGGTTATAACTCCTGGCTGCAGCAAACGGAAGGGCGGGAGCAAAGAAGCCACACAAGAGTAATTAGGCAATTGGTGACCATGGCTCTGAACCAGCAGTCACTGATAAACACAATATAAATTTTTTAAGGGCCACACTGCATGGAACACAACTTTGATATTTGAGAAGCAGTCAGACTTTGCCCTTATGAGGAATCAACTCAAAGCTTGTAAAATACACCTGTGATTCTAGCACTTTTTTTTTTTTTTTTTAGGAGAATGAACTTAGCCTGTTTGCAGCCTGCACTTTGACACTGCTATTTGCATATCTTCTTGTAGGAATTGGCTTCTTGCTGTATCGGGGATGTTTTAGAGACAGTGAGAATAGTTTTACCAGTTGCTGCATCCCAGTCACTCAAGGGCGATATTAAATCTGGGGACAGTTAACACTCCCTGGAGAAACGAATCCAAAAGATAGAAGTTTTCCTCAAGCCCTACAAGATTCTCTGCTTTCAAGCATCTTCTGTGTTTTAAAAACCCCTCCTTTGCTCTTGTCGCATGGCATTTATCTTCGTGTTTTGCAGACACGGGAAGATATGATCTCTGCAGGGATTTCCATTGGAAGCAGGTCCAAAGGAAAAAGTCCTGCTTTTCCAAAGTGTATTGTTCTTCCTGCCTTTTGGTCAAAACTTCCCAAGCTCTTGCCTCTTGCTGCTGAGTATCTTGGGGGGAAAAGAAAGGAGGGAAGAGAAGGGAAAGGGGAGGGGAAAGGAGGAGAAAGGGGAGGGGAGGGGAGGGAGGGAGACGGGGAGGGAGGAAGGGAGGAAAAAAGCAAGCAAGAAAGAGAAAACCTAGGAAACCCAAATGTGAAATGTGATGGGCTTATTTATTTATCCTTATTTTTATTTGCTCTCAATGGAGATTGAGTCTAACACTCAGTCACAGAAAGTCATGCAAAAGAAACAGATGACCTCATCCCAGATCGTAGGGCCATCACACATGTGTTGGCATACAGAAAATGCCTCTAACCTCTCCTTGAGATTCCTTGCCTCCTATTTCCTAACCTCCAGCTCCTACCTATTTCTTTCAATGCCATATGCTCCCAAAAGTTTTCCCTGATCTCCTCAGTTCTACAGGCATGAGAGAATTCATGGCATTCTGGTTAAGGGCACAGACTCTGAAATCAGTTTCCCTCCATTCACATCTCAACAATGCCACTTGGCAGCTGTGCAACCATCAGTAAGTTGCTCAACATCTCTGTGCCCTAGTCGTCTCACCTACATAATAAGGATACAAAGAGCAACTATTTCTTAGTTTTTTTGTTTTGTTTCATTTTGTTTGGGGGGTTACTGAGGATTGAACCCAGGGGTGCTTTACCACTGACCACATCCCCAGCCCTTTTTATTTTTATTTTGAGACAGTATCTCACTAAGTTACTTAGGGCCTCGATAAATTGCTGAGGCTGGCTTTGAACTTAAGCACCTCCTGACTCAGCCTCCCAAATCACTCAGACTATATGTGTGAGCCATGGCACCTGGCTCATAGTTCTTTTAATTAAACGTCAGTGCATGTGAAGCACAAGTGTAAGTGCATAGTAATCACTCAATGTGTATTAACTACTGTTATCATCCTATTATTACCTTTTTCATTTCTTACAGGATAACCCTGATATGGTCTATTGGCACAATTATTTTGTGAGGTTTTTTTGGTACCAGAGATTGAACCTAAGGATGCATAACCACTGAACCACATCTCCAACTCTTTTTATATTTTATTTAGAGACAGGGTCTCACTGAGTTGCTTAGGGCCTCCCTAAATTGCTGAAGCCAGCTTTGAACTCTGGATCCTCCTGCCTCAGCCTCCAGAGTCACTTGAGGATTACAGACGGGGGTCACTGCACCCAGCTGCCTTGTATTATTCTTATTTGAAACCATATCTTTTTTTCTTCCTTTCTTTAAAAAATCATCTAGTAGAAAAGAGAGACTGACTATTAAGTGAATGAATAATCACAGACATAAAAATGAGAGCAGACAGAATGGTGTGAGGGCTGGAGACGGAGCTCAGTAGTTGAGCACGTGCTTAGCATGCCTGAGACCCTGATGGTGATACAGAGAGTGGAAATTATAAAAGAAACATGGAAATGTCATGGAGGCTGGAATTTTCAGCTGCATGTGTAAAGAAATCGATAAAGAGAGGGGGAAGATCCTGGGGCACCCTAGGTAGAGGATTGACCTGTGGAAAGGCAGGGTGCTGCCAAGTCTGGGTGTGCAATGCAGATGATCTGGGCAGTGCTGGGAAGTTTTCTCCAAAACTCCGACCCTGGGGCACATTGTAATTCCCCCTTAGCATCCAAGTAACTACATCTTCTGTGTCTTCCTAGGCCGCTTTCCACCCTGCCAGCTCCTTCTAAAGCAGCTCTGTTTGTGAAGGATGGAGAACACACCAAGGCCCCTGCACTGCTTTCCAGGGGACACCTGGTACCCTCCTCAGCCCCACTGAATTCCACACACTCCCCTCCAGGAGCCACCCTCTGGCCCTGAGCCCCATAGGCAGCCCTGTTTCCCATCTCTCTCATGCTGCCAGCAAGAACAAGCGCTCCATGAGGGGGCTCCGGCCCTCTCTCCCTCTTTGTGCAGTAAGGAGACTCCCTGCAGTCTCAACAGCTCGAGAGGGCAGGCTCCAAAGACCCCAGCCCAAGCCAGCACGCCTATCTGCCAACCCTCAGGAACCCCAGGATGCCCAGAGTGTCAGAGCTCCTGAGAGCACCAAGCATCGCCTGGCGGAGTCCTTTTCAGCCATGCGGAGAAAGGAAGCCCAGGTCACGCCACAGGCTGCACGTAACACAGTTTGTGCTGGTGCAAAGCCAAGGCCAGCATCGGGCCCTGCCTGCAGTCCCGGGCTCTTCCCATTCCTTTTTTCTGTGGGAGATACACTTCCAAATTCAGATGCTGTCATTTTCTTCTTCTCTCTGGTCTCATTTTTCACATGGAAATTACATTGAGTTTTCATTACACTGAGGAGAACCCCAAAAGTATTTAGAAGTACGATCTGCAAACGTTCTTGACCACAACCCTCTGTAAGAAAAAAATTTCAGTCATGATTCAGTGTACATTCAAATATATAATTGAATCAAAGTCTTCTGTGATGTATCATTATATATACATATATTTTATTTATATATAAATTTGGTACTAGGAATTGAACCTAGGGGCACTTAACCACTGAGCCACATCCCCAGCCCTTTTTATATTTTATTTAGAGACAGGGTCTCACGAAGTTGCTTAGGGCCTTGCTAAGTTGTTGAGGCTGGCTTTGAACTCTAGATCCTCCTGCCTCAGCCACTAGGATTCCGAGTCACTGGGATTATAGGTGTGCACCGCCATGTCCCAGCATAATGATATTTTCTACTGTTCAAAAATGGTTGAGTCTGCTAAATGGAATTCACAACAGATAGTGTGAAAACATTGACTTAGGAAGTGTCTTTGGATGGAAACTATGTGAAAACTCACTCTGAGACCTGGACTGTGTGTAGTAGGTAAGTCCAGGAAACATTCCTGTCGGGGTAAAGAAAGTGAGAAGGAAAGAGAAAAAGTCACTTATATAAGCAAAGGGGACTCAATCCCATTGGGACCCTCTAAAGAACCTTGTTGAACACATCCCCACATTATTCCATCAGACTTGGGGACCCAGCAGGTGCTTATTCACAAACTCCCTGAGTTTGCTGAGAATTCCTGCAGAAAAGATTAAACCTATAAAACTTCTGCCATGCTTCGTGGGTATGAGCAGCTCCCATAGGGCCATAGGAAGCCCCTCAAGCCGAGGAAAGGCAGAGGGTCCAGGTGCTTGAAGTGGGACACCAACAGCAGCAGGAACCATCCACCTGTACTGCAGCCAGCCCAGCGGGGGGTTAAAGGGACCTGAAGGAGGCCTCAAGAGCACCTGCCACATTGTCTCATGCTTCCTGCCCTCCTTGTAAATATCCTTAGCAGGTTTCAAAATTCAAAAAGCCAAAAAGCACAACATTGGTAAGAAAGGAAGGGTTCGCATAACTAGCGATGCTATGAGAGTCAGTCAATTCAGTGAAAATATCAAGCAATTTCTTCTCGTTTTTCACTTCATTGTAATATTGCTGACTTAAAGAAAAGGTGAGGAGAAAATTAACTGCAATCTGTAATCAAACTGTGTGGGATTTTGCTGCTTGAAATGTTATGATTTGAAATGTCTGGGGTAATCAATCCAAACGTGAACAGTATGAAGATTTCGACTACAGATTTTTCTTCCTCCATTTGGATTTTCTACCCACCCTCCAGCTGCCAGTGTCCAATAGCTAGCCACCCCCATGATACGTGGGCCTGCGGAATGACCCAGAAAACCAAACAGAAGGCCCTGGCATATTTTTCATCTAGAACAACTTTGAAGACTTTGAGGTTGAAAGATCCATGTAATTACCAATTGTCATCAGAGCACAAATATGTCTGGGTAGACAACTCCAAGGGAAAATGGATTTTCACCAAAGGACCAAGCCCTCGAGTTCACTGATCAAACACACATTTTGAATTTCCCAAGCCTGGCGTGTTCACACCCCAGCATGTGCAGTCCATCTGGAGCACATGGTCAGCGTAGGCAGACAGGCCTGGAACTGCTGGTGAGGGACCTGGCCGCCAGGCATGTCTGCCCATAGCCATGGGATTTTGGGATGAGCTGCTTAAATTCTCTGAGCTTGTTTTCTGTAAATGGTGGAAGCACTTTGAAGGGTAGAAAAGGGCCATGCACAGTCCTGCACTTTCCAGGGATCAAACAGAGAATTGCGTCTTAGTTGCATAGCTGGGGACGTCCTGCTCTGGCCACTGTCCTGCACTTTCCGATCCTTCTTCATAAACTGCACCAAGGAAACCAGACAATGGAAAAATATCAGTTTATTCCAAGGGGATTCTCTGTCCAACTCTTTGTCATCGTCTTGCTTTAAGCTCCACAACACATCCCAAAAGTGGACATGCTGTTTTCATCTTTCCATCGTCCTTTTTGTACTTCCATCCTCAATGTCAGCATCCCCTGCCCTGGCAGCACACTTGTTAAATTTCTAGTGAACAGAGCATTGTGCTCAGGAATCAGTGGGGACCCAGGGGCTCTTAGTCATGGTTCTCAAGAGGATTTCATTGACAGATAAAAATCATTTGGATGAACTGAGACATAACAGCATGAGGCATCACATGATAAGGACCAGATGAGTGGCATGCCATCAGAGGTTACTCCTCCTATAAGGCTATGCTTTGAGCTGTTCCCTTCCACATTCTTTGTAACTACACCCCCACGGACTCCTCCTTGTCTTTCCAATATAGGCGAACACTTCCTCTCCCCTGGAGATCCTTCTTCTCACAGAATCTTTAAAAGGTCAAAATGTTTCCATGCAGAACAGGATCCTCACTGGGTTCCTTCTTGCACCTCTACCACTATTCTTGGGTTAACAGGTCAACCATGCTTCCTCTCCACTTCTTCCCAGCTCACTCACTCCACCCTTCCTACCCAACTGCCCCCTGGTCAGGTAACCAGTCATTAGGGTCACCTTGCTATAAAATTCGAGGAACATTTTGTAGTCCTCATCCTTCTTGGCTTTCCAGCAACTTCTGACAGTCTCTCTCACTCGCTACCTCTACTGAGAGGTAGTCACTAGCTGTGGTTGTTTAGTGTGCCCTCCAGACTCTCCCCAGGACCAAGCACTCATCCCACACTCATCCCTCCCATTTGCCACTGGGAGGGCAGTGGTCAACATCGCTCAGCCTCGTCCCTCTCCAAGACTACCTGGATGGAGAGAACCTTACCCAAGGTCCTGCAACCTTCCAGGGACATCCCACATCCAATGAGTGGTGGGTGTTTAAATGACCAGGATGCAGAGGCCCAGCCCTCTCACCCCAATTGAATCAACCTGAAAGGCCAAAGCCGTTCCAGAGCTGGAGCTGTCCCCTAGGTTAGCAAAGGCCCTTGTTGTGACTTCATCACAGTTGAGCTTCTCCTCTGCCCTATCCAATGTCCTTCATTCCCTCACAACCCTAAGAAACTTCCTGCACACAAATCTCTGCTTCCTGGGGAACCCAAGGTAGGACACCACCAGCCTGACTTCCAAATCATAGCTTGCTTCCTATGATTTTTGAACTTCATAATAAATGGAATCATGCAATACATACTCTTTGGTGTCAGGTTTCTTTCATTCAACATTTTGTGTGTGATGTTTATACACAATGGTATACAAAAACAATTTTCTCTTTTTTACTGCTATTTATGTTATTATTTAATTAAATGTACCATAGGATATTTGCATTTTTCCTGTTTGGGCTCTTTAGATATTTTCCATTTGGGGTTTATTATTAATATGCTGCAATGAACTTTAGTGCATCTATCTTTTGGTGTACACGTGTAAGAATTTATTTCTATTGGGTATATACCAAGAGGTATAATCTCTGTCATGTAAGGTATACTTATGCTCAGTTCCAGGGGAAATTACTAGTGAGTGTCCAAAATATTTGGACCAACATACATTCCAGTTAGCAGAGCAGGAGAATCCCCGTTGGATTCACTACCTGGACTTTTACAGAAAAGATTTGCCAATCCTCAACCTCAGCCAAAGGATGAGAGGAGCAAAAGTTCTAAGGAAGGAAAATACATGATATGTCTTCAAGAAGGATAAGAACACCAGTTTGTGCAGAAAACAAAAATACAACTCATATAAGAGGTCAGCAAACTTTTTCTATAAAGGGTTAGATAGTAACTTCGGGCTTCACAGGTCATATGGTCTCTGTTGTAATCATTCAACTCAGCCTTTGTAGCTCAAAAACATCCACAGAAAGTGAGTGAAAATTGATAGTGGATATGTGCCAATAAACTTTATTTAGGGATGCTGAAATTTGAATTTTATATCATTTTCACATTATCAAAGAATATTATTCTTCTTCAACTTTTTTAAACTATTGAAAAAATTTAAAACTCATTCTTACCTTGTGGGGTAAACGAAAACAGGCAGAAGGCTACGCTTGGCCCATGGGCCATGGTTCGCTAGCTCTTTTTGCACATGGTGGAGATCTAAATTTAACAATCCAAACTTGGGAAGCAAAATACTTAGTATTTTTGAGAAAGCATAGAATGTATATAAAGCAGTGTTCTGACAAAATTGAGGTGGTAGCAGTTTTTAGGATGGATAAAGGAGGGAGAAATTGGAGGTGGGATGACTAGTTAGAAGGTCACCTGCATAGTCCTCTAAGAGTCGGTGAAGGTCTGTTATTTAATGGTAAAGAGAATGCAGCCAAAGAGCCATGGTAAAGCAAGAAGATGCTGGGGAAAAGTGTTTGACAACAATGAGAGAGAAGAATCAGTGCCTATTACCAGGGTTTTGAGCATGGGAGATATATGAGAATTTGTTGGTACAATAGCTGAGAGACAGTGGGGTTCAGTATTTAGGACATGACTGAAGCCCAGATGCCTAAGTCTAAACTCTTTCTCCCTGATTTCCTCCTCTGCAAAATGGGATAAATAACAACATCTACTTCATGGGGTTGTTAGAAAAATTAAATGAGTTCATTCATATAAAGTGCTTATAACAGTGATAGATTTATTATTAACTGTATTGTCTCATTTTAAAATTTCAAAAGTAAAATTGTTAAAGATAGGAAGCAAATTTAAGAAGGAAAGTGATATTTGGCTATAAGCAGATGAGTTTCAGCTCCTCCTGGTCATGAGACAGATATAACACTGGGGATGGAAGCTCAGAAAGCCCAAGGAAAGTACTGGAGATGGGGTATGCACATATGGAGCATAGTCAGATTCATAGAAGGCAATAGAAAGCTCCCAGGCCAAAGATATCAACATGAACGTTCATGGGGGTCAGAGTTCAGGCTCCAGTTAAATCTCTTCTCTGACAATCTTAGTAGCTACGAAACCTTGTTGGGGGGGGCGCTATTTAACTTTTCTATATTTTAGATTTCCCGACTGCAAAATGGGTATAACCATGATACTTACTATATGGAGTTGTTATAAAGATGTTTATAAAGTTAATGTGAAGGTATCTTAGTCCATTCTCTGTTACAGCAGAATACTTGAGACTGGGTAATACATGTAGAAAAGGGGTTTATTCCGACTCACAGTTCTGGATACTGGGATGTCAAGATCCAGAGGCCTCATTCAGCAATGACCTTGAGCTCCTTCAACTACTGGTAGAAAGTGGAAGTGCAAGTGAAGAGTCAAAAATACAAGAGGCGGGCTTACTTTATAACTCATTTCATGTACTCACTCTTGCTGAAATTAACCAGTCCTGGGCAATAGGCATTAATCCCTCTCAAAGACCTAGTCATCTCTTAAAGGCCCACTATCTCTCAATACTGTTATATTAGGGACCAAACCTCAACATGCCTTGGATGGAGACAAACCACACTCAGACAGAACCTTTGACAAATGACAAAATGAGTGTTTGAGAAATGTTACCCTTTATTATTATGACATTTCAGGAAACTAGAGAACATCAGGAAAGGAGTTCCCAAGAGGCATAAAGGAATTTGCACGATGCCATTGTCCTTGCGGAATTCTCTGTCTCTCTCTTTCTCTACTGTACTGCATCAGGATTAGAAAGAATGATTTTCTGAGAAATTGATCAACTCTTTTTGGATCAATGGGTGAAATCCCCAACTTTCCATTTAAATGAAGTTGACCTAAATCTGCTAAATGACAATGTCTTCAGGGACAGCCCCTGGTGCTTTTCAACTGACACTGATTGCATTGCCTAGAAACCCTCTGACTTATGAAATCTCCTTCTTAGTGAGACTGGCATAAGGCCTCCAAATTACTCCTTTCTGCCTCAGGAGGAGGAGGGACTGCTTTCACTGAAAAAAAAAAAAAAAAAAAAAAAAAAAAAGCAATCTACTCAGCCTCCTGCTCTTATTCTGCCACTTAGCCCTGCATCACATCAGTCAGGATCTTACACTACAGAGTTGCTCATCTTCTAATCTACCGTGACTGAGGGTTATTTCTTTGTAAGCTTCTTAATTTGCTGCTTAGAAAATTACTTTTGGTGGAGGCAATTAGCGTTACTTGCTTTTGAAGACAAAATTACAGCACAGCCCTCTGACTGCATGGGATAGAGATGTCCTCAGCATCCCATTCATTTTCTCCTTCTTTTTTTATTTTTTCATAGCCTCTATTAAAAAGTTTGGCCCCTTAAAACTTCTGAGATAATATCTTGGTGCCATGTTTAAAATTCACAGAAGCAACACTTGGCAAAAGAAAGAGCTTCGCTGTGAAAATGTAGTTGACAATTTCCCCAATAAAACTGACTTCAAGAAGGTTTTCCTTGCTCTTTGAACTGATAAATGTGATATATGGGTCTTCAGTCTAGGGGCCTGGAAGAGGCTGGACAGGGAATAGAGAATGACTTAGGAGACTCTTGGGAAATTTTCTTAGTGTTTACAGTCTCTCTGATGTCATCTTGGTCATTCCTGGAAAAGTCAGAGTGGAAAGTCAAAGCCAAATAGAAATCACTGATGGGAACATGGAAGGCACAGTCAGGGCATGCCAGAAAAAATCTGAGCAGGTGTCCAGAGGAGGGACCTGGGAACTTGTCAATCTAACAATCAGAGAGTGGTCTTCTAAAGAATAGTGTATTTATGCCATTAACTATCATACTGCTATTTATTTTAAGATGGAGCATTGCAGGGTGAACACCCACACCACAGTGAACCAGGCAAGGAGGCAAGAGGAAGGAGGTAGAGTCCAGGGAAGTTTGTAAAGGGAGAAATCTTCACAAGTCACTTGAATGCAAAGTTCACTGGTCTTGCAGACCAGAGGCAGCAGTTGGTGGCAGTCCATTGGTGGTGTTCTTTGGAGAGCATCCTGTCTGAATTGGTGCAGGTTTAAATAATGTTAAAGGTGAATTTTGTTACAGAAACCTGTGTCTGTGTGCAAGGTGTTCAAAGCATGAAGTGTGCGGAGAAGAAGTACTACCTTTGGGCCTTTAGAAAGTCCTTTTCTCAGAAGGGCAGGAACAATGTGATCCTGCAATATGCATAATCAAAAAAATGAGAGATTATACTCTATTTATCTATAAAAATGTATAAATGCACTCTACTGTCATGCGCAACCAATTAGAACAAACAAAATTTAAAAATTAAAATCAATTAATTAATTATTTAAACAAAATTGGGGGAAAATAAATAAATAAACAGAATTGAAGAAGAAGAAAATAAAAAGAAAGGCAGGAACGAGCCCTTTCCTCATTACCTCCAGCTCTCATCTGTCTGGATCTGACAAGAGAGATTTCATCTCCGTGTGGTCAGCTCTCACAGACCTGCAGAGGTCAGGAGCTTTGCCTACTGGCTTGTGCAGATACCAGCACTAGCCAGAGGCTGCCTCAGCCCCTCCTATCTGATCTTGCAGCTGGCATGTGCCCTGTTTGAATGTGGCTGCCTGCCAACTTACTTGGCTGCCTAGCTGGCAGAAGGACTGTGTATGTGCCTGGCCACCCTGGCCACGGAGGCAGAGTTGCAGCTAGCATTTTCAGGGTCCTTCTCTGACTTTTTCAGCCTCAATTTCCACAATTCCAAGCCCTCATAGTCCTCCAGATAGGAATCCTCACCTGAGTCATGTTCTCTGCCCCAGACCCTCAGGGGACACTCTGATGACCCCTTCACCCTCACATACATGGGATGTAGGTGTCTTCGTGTCAAAATCAGCCTGTCCTTCCTCAGGAGGATGGCTCAGGGTCTACAGGGTTATAAATGAGGTTATCCAAGTCCAGGAAGCACAAGGCCATCAGATTTTATGACAACTCTGAGGAGCCCAGTGGGTCTGCCTGCCATGTGACCCTATGGCATGATGACAGTGGGAAAGTTCCCACTCACTGCCCACAACTCCTTCCCCATCCCTGAGGCTTGCTTCGAAGGGCTTGATTGCTTGGGATCTAGCTCCCTTGGCTGTGAAAAACCATGCTTCTCTCCACCCTAGAGTCTTTCCCAGAATAGAAAGGCAATCCAGACTGAAAGTGCTATCCTAAGAGTCAGTCCCTCGAAGTTCATTCTCTAAAGAGTACAGTATTTATTAAAGGAGAGGAATAAAAGTGTCATCCATCTCCAAATGTGTGGGAATGTTGTTGAATTGTAATCAATGAGGAGTACAGCCTGAGTGAGCAGAACAGCCTTTCTCTCCTGATGGATTATCCTGTTCCTGGAAATCAGTCAGGCTGTTATGCTAGCAGGGCCTGGTCTGGATTCTGTAAGGCCTGGAGTGGTTTACTCAGTGGAGTCCTTCGGGCTTACAATTAAGTCTTCCCCATAGGCCCACCCCCATCAGCTTTCATACTCAAAAACCCACCACTGCTTTGTCTGAAATACAGCAGAGTTACTTTCATTTTTATTCGAATTTGAAGGGGGAGGTTGCAAAGGTAAGATCTGGACTCTAAAAATAAGTACGAGTCAAAATTATATTCTTCACATTATGCTTTTGATTATGCTTTGAGTTGATGGATTGCATACCCCCTACTGCACACGCCAGGGTCCTCTTGACAAAACTAAATACACATATTTTTCTTAACTTTCCCAATGACTTCCCAAAAATGCCTTTTGTGACGTTTACCCATGTTCCATGACAGACTGTCTTGCTAAAATCTCACCTTGAAACCACAAAATGACAACATAGTAAGAAATACTCTACATAGACCTTGGGACACATCTCTTTGAACACAGAGTCTGTTGAGGTCCACTAGGCAGGGTGGGGGGTGCATTTTGAGTGAAGCAACAATTTGCTCTATTCAAATACCAGGACAGACTGATGCTCACCATCCTGAGGTGATTTTTCCTTTAAATGGGAGGACAATGAATCAACAAATAATTTGAGCTTATACAGTGGTGACCTCAGTCACTGTATCTGACTCCAGCAACTACTTCCTCATCACATAACCACAGATAAAATCACTTCCTGTGTCAGTTTTCCTGACTGGAAAATGATAAGCAAAGAGATCTATTTAAGCCCCCAAATGAATGCCACTCAACATTCATTACTACTAGGGTGAGGCTACTATTACTAAGAAATTTTCAATACTGTTAATGATGATAACTATTATTTCTTGGCCTTGAGATGATAAGCATGGAAGGAATGGTTTATTCTAAGTGCTAAAAGAGGAGGAAGAAAGTTGAGGATCATGTACATTTATTTGGGTTCTCCAATGCTTGTGTTGCTAAGAGTCTAGAAAGGTGGCATGGTCTGGAGGAGAGACCATTACCTATTCCCTGCCCCACCTCTTAGGCTGGTCATGAGTTTTTGGGAAAGGAAAAGCAGTTGAAGAAACTGGATTTCTCAGAGACTTTGTAAGACTCTGGACAAAAACATGATGTTCTGAGGCCTAGAGACCTTGAACAGAGAGGAGAGCCAGTCTCCCCATTGCTCCATGGAACCTGCCCCTTGTTTTAGTTAGCTATTTCTGCTGTGAATAAAAGATCCAACCAGAACAATTATAGGGGAGGAAAAGTTTATTTGAGGGTTCACAGTTTCAGAGGTCACAATCCACAGACAGCCAACTTTATTCCTCAGGGCTCAAGGCGAGGCAGAACAACATGGCAGAAATATGTGGTGAAGGGAAAGCAGTTCATATGGTGATCAGGAAGCAGAGAGAGAGACTCCATTGTCCAGATACAAAATATTACCCCATAGCCATGCCCCCAGTGAACCACTTCCTCCCATCACACCTCACCTGCCTCTAGTTACCCCTCAGTTAGTCCTGTCAGGATTAATCCATTGATTAGGTTAAGGCTATAACCCAATCACTTCTCCTCCTATCATTGCATTGCCTCACATGTGAAATTTTGGGGGACGCCACATCTAAACCATAATACCTCTCAACCCCTGAAGAGCTAAAAATTGACAGGAACATTGGAGATAAGACTATGGCGCGACAAGTGAACATGGTCATTTTCACATGGTACTAGGGGATTCCTAGTAGTACAGTGGGCTGAAAGGACAGTTAGAGTCCAGAGGGAGTCCTGGCACACCCTGAGGACAGGGCTAGGACTCACGTGCTGCTCCCAAACAAATGGAAAATTCTCTTAAGAAGCATTAGGAAATACCTGGAAGGAAGACGCTTTAAGGCAGCTGAGAAAGCTGGGGAAACTGGAGACCCTCCATGAGTGAGTGGGGAGAAGAAACTCAGGATTATCTATGTCATTGGAGACTTTGTAGCTGCAGACAATAATAAAAATTGCTTTAAATATTTTAAAAAACAATCAGAAACCAATTAACTGTAAATGTATGGTTTCATTTCTAGGCTTTACTTTGTTCCATTTTTCTGTGTCTAGAGTCACGCCAATACCTCACTGTAGTTAATAAAAATAACACATTAAAAATTATTGATTAAAAAATTTTTTTACGATTATTTAGACAATTTTGGACCTTGCATTTCTCCACATTTTTGAATAAGCTAGTCAACTTACATTAAAAAATAAAGCCGGTGGAATGAAACAGACATCATTACCCTATGTATGCATATGATTACATGAATGGCACAAATGTACATCATGCACAACCATAGAAATGAAAATTTGTACCCCATTTGTGTACAGTGAATCAAAATGAAGTCTGTTAAATTTAAAAAAAAAAAAAAAAAAAAAAAAAAGCCTGCTAGGATTTGGATTGAATTTGACATAAGTGGCCAGGCAATTCAATGGAGAAGGTACAGAAGCACAGTCTTTTCAACAAATGTGGAACAATCAGATATTTACATGAGAGAAAGAGGAAAAAAATAAATTAAAAAAAAACTTCGATCTTTACCTAAACATATACAAACATTAACTTGAAATCAATCATAGAAGAAGAAGCCATAGTAGGAAGTCTTTGTGACTTTGGGTTAGGAAAAGATTTCTTAAAAAAAATATAAAAGGCAGGGGTCATAAAGAGTTAATCAATAAATTATAAATTATACTTCATCAAAATTAAATACATTTGTCCTAAGACAGTTCGAAGGAAATGAAAAGACAAGCTACAGAATGATGGTAATATTTGTAAAGCATACACTTGACAAAAGACACTTAGAACTCAATAAGATAAAAAATCCAATAAAATAAATGGGCAATAAAATAACAAGTTGGATACTTTCCCAAAGAAAATTTAGGAAAAGCAAGTAAGTGCATGCAAAGATGCTCCATGTCATTTGCCACTTTGGAAAAAAGTTTGGCAGTTTCTTATAAAATTAAATATACGCAGACGTGTAACCCAGAAATCTAATTCCTAGCCTTTTACCCGTGGGAATGAAAAATACATATCTACTCGAAGACTTGTAACAATCACTTTCCACTGTAAGAAACTATCTTCCTAATATTTGTTTTGCTATTTTTTAAAAGCAAACATTTTTCTGTGAATAATGTCACTTTTAATATTTTGAATGATGAATGTTTTTGGTTCTTTCCTTTACATCTTTCTTGAAGTTCACAAAATGTAAAATGAAACTTTTTCATTGAATTTAGCATGGATTGTTACAGGGTATTATGATACTCCATGGATTAGAAAAGAGACTTCAGACCCAAATTGGTGCTTATTATTGCTACTAGCCCATTCTGCCAGGAGGATCCTAAGAAGGTTCTAGGTTTTTAGATTGTGTGTGTATGTTGTCATCTTTGGAATTCTTCAAAAGCTTAATGAGGCAATTATGATCCTTGCTTCAATTTTTTTCTTTCATGCAACTTTTACTTGTAACTATCTTTACATGTCTAAACACACAGCCACATGAATGAAGCCCTCTTCCCGTTTCTTCTTGAGGGCTGGATTCTCTGTAGCTACAGTTCTTGACCCCTGACATTTTAGGTCCCAGGAATAATAGTCAAATCAGCAGTCACTACCTTTGAGTTTAAGAGGGGGTCAACCAGGACAATGAGCTGACAGTCAAGGTAACAAAAGAATTGAGGGTTGGTGTGGGTCCTCTTCACAAGCCAGTGAACTTGATTCTTGCTTATTGGGATGTGAGGAATCTGGGGCTATTCCAAGAATGTCAGCAATTTGTCCTAAAGCGACTTTGATCTTCTTGCCTCTCCCTGAGTGTGGTCATGAACAGGCATCATGAAGACCAGCTCCATGACTGTGTCTTATCAGAGTCCTGCTTTCTGTTTAAATCTCCTCCCATTGTTCTCTCTTCCTGGAAGAGAAACATCATTCTTCCCAACCCATCTGCGAGGAGCTCCAACTTCTCATTTTCACAACTTTTCATTCCAGCTGATACCCTTTCTGGAAGGTACGCCTTTGAAACTGGTAAACAAAGGTCAAAGAGGGAAAATGGTGTTGGCCAGCCACTACTTCCTCCTCCAGAAGTTATTCCTTCAGGCTTCCTAGCCCATCCTCAAACTCCAACAGGCAGGAGGCTTCCAGGGGCTTTAGGAAACTCTTAAAAGGGTGGGAGGTGGGAAGAATTGTGTAATTTCTATTGCATCTAATCATAAGAAACCAATTTTGTCTCTCACCCGTTCTTTCCTTTTAAGCTTTTAACTGTTAATAGTGACAATTAATATGGGTTAACCAATGATGGTTTATGCTTCGTTCACTTGAAAGTAGCTGGTTGGCTAATGGTCGGGCCTTCTTACCTTGAAGAGCAGTCTGTGGGGACTCTCCCTGTGAAGAAAGTCTCCCAAATGTGTTTTCACATCAGCAAGGATCAAAGTAAGAATCTCCTTGTCTCCTTTTTAATTCTTCTTCCCAAAATTTTAGCCCTAATTAAGTCATTTTTCATTCAGATTCTCCCACATATTTCTGAGGGTCCGAGGCTGTCATCTACAAGGTTGAGAGATTTGCATGCATTTTATGGTGTTTTTCAAAATTAAGAGGCAAAATTCCCTCAGCGCAATTACTGAGACTTGTGTAAGAGTACCTCACCTTAGGAAAAGAAATCACCAACACACTTGTTCAAACAAAACCTGTGCCAGTTTTCTCTATTTTATAATCTTATAAAAATGTTTTACTTACACCATGGGATTCTGAACATGTTTATGAACATTTTCCAAATGTTTTGAAGTCCATGGTTGGGAGTCCAGTGATTGTCAGTTGATGAGCTGGGGGAGCCGTTGGAGGGCATGCGAGCACCATGCTGGCATTCTCTTCTCTTCCCACCCATGGGGACCCTGTCTCTTACAGACTCTTGGTGACCCTGGTGTGCTTGGCTCATTTTGGAGACCAGCTTTGATTTATGAAGCCCTCACAGGGCAATGTTTTCAAATGAACTGTTTGCACAGCCACCAGCCCAGTGGTTTCTTACCTACTTTCCTACTCACCATCTCCTTGGTTCCTATAATCCCAGGAGAGACAAAAACTCTTGTCTGGGTTGTTTCTGTAAGTTCAATCTGAGATAGAAATTTATTTCATATACTGTTCAATAAATGAACAAAAATTCATTGAGCACTTCCTAATTGTTTAGTTACTACTCAATAAAACACCTTCAAATTTAAAAAGTATGCTGGGTAAGCTTCATGTACATTTTGATGATTCAAAAGGTACATCAGAACAGAACTGAACTCTGTTCTGGTGCTCCTGGCATAGACTGTGGAAGCACTCAATCCTACGTTACCCTGCAGGCTCATTCACATACACGTTTATGGAGTGCAACCTGAAATTCAGATTGTTGCAGGCCTCCAACTAATGAAAATGTGTGCTCGCTAAACAAGTACATGTGGTGGTAATTATTCGACTTACACAGCATTCGCCTTCAGAATTCCTTTGCATGGCATTTAAAAATTGAAGTGATTTACAGAATTTCCAGTCACACCAAGAGTTTATGAACGTGCTCCTGGAGCTTGCAGAGCCTACACACACTCTTACACACACACACTTCTCAGCACAGACGCTCTAACGTGTCTGGTCAACTTCCCTCCAAGTGGCAGTCAGTAGAATAAGATAAGGAAGAATCCCATTGCTCTCCAGTGCTCACTCTGTCTTCCTCCTAGGAACAAAATGTGCTGCATGAGGCCTTTTAAACTATCCAGTATAATCTTATTAGCCTAATTTTATGGATGAGAAACTGAGACCTAGAGATGTTAAATGACATGGCCACGGTCACAGAATATGTTAGTCGCAAAGCTAGGACGAGGATCCAAGCTGTGGGAGTCACATTGCCACAGTCATTACTGCACTTCCCATGCAATTCTGCTTCCCCCTAGAAAGCTAAGTGTTTTTTGGCCCCAAAGACCTACAGAGAAAACAACAGTTTGACTGAAAAACTCATTTTCTATATTTAAAAGTGCACACTCTCATGGATGCCCTTTTCTGATCTAATCTAATCTGAATTTTCCATGCTATAGAAAAGAAAAATGCTGTCCAGTTGGAGGTGGGTCAAAGTGGTCACCACGTAATGCAACATACAGCTTCTTCTACCTAAAGTGGCTATGAAACCTACCTTTAAGATTTTGTTTTTGTTTTTATTTTAATGAGGCTGTATGTTCTAAATTCCTTCAGCTTTGTCTCAAGACCCTATGTTTTGTTCTTCAGTTGTATTCCTGGATTCCTCAAAACCTACTCTACATTCTTAGCGTCCCTCTTAAGAGATGCAGTTCAAGTTGAGACACAGAATCGGTCACAGGTCCTGCTTTGGTGCTGACCTTTCTTCCAAGGTAGCACAGACTTACTATCAATGTTAGCTGCTTTCATTTAGCACTTTTTTTTTTATTAAAAGAGAATCCCCATGAGATTAAATGATTTCTTCTTCTAGGCATGAATGCTAAACCAGCCATTTATTTTGAGTCCACAAGTAGAAACATAATTTCCATCATTATAATAGATTGTTAAACTACTTAATATATGACTCCTTGGAGGTCTGATTTGCCTCTTCTTTGAGGTAGAAATATTTGTCACAATCTTGTTCTGCTGCCCAATAAATCAAAATGTTGAACCTCTTGTAATAAAAATAGTTGCTTTGAAGTATGACCTTAAAAGTCTAATTCCCTACTAGCAATAATGAGGCTTTATTCAACCATTTTGGGGGACTGGGTTTTCTTTTCTTTCTTTTTTTTTTTTTTTTTTTTCCCTGTCCTTTTGTTTTTATAACATGTGGACTGTCTAATGACAGGATTTTGTATTCCAGATGTTTTGGCGAGAGAAGCAGTAAGCACCGGTACACATCTCAGACCTCCATACCACCCAAGTGGCTGTTACGTCACTGGCCAGCGTGAGCCTATCCAGATGATCTCTGTCCTTCCCTTTTATTTAATGTTGTAACCCTTTAGTCAGCAACACGAAATAACAGAAATTCTTGTGTGGAGCTCAAATCCAAAGACATCCAAAGAGAGGGAAAAGAATCTAAAGCCATACAGAAGTTAAAACCCATGTGGTATTAATAAGAAGAAAAGAGTGAGATTGTTTAATTAAGTAATGAGACTTGACTCCCTGGTGGTTAATAAGGTAATTTGCCGCATGATTAAAGGTAGATGCAGGGAGAATTTCCGTGGTGACATTCTTGCTCAAATGGATGCTCTTTGGACAGTGGGATTGGATGTCCCTTAAATACGACAACTCTTGTAACAAGAGAAGGGGGACTACCAGTGTGGCTTTGGGAATTCATTCATCATTAGGTCAATCTTTTCAAAAGGGTAGAGGGGACATAGGCCATTATGGAAGACCACAGTCCAGCAGTGAGCTGTCCGAGTGAAACTGTTGCCTCTGTGTTCTGGGCTGAGACCACAGGGGCACCAGAAGTTTACAGGGACAGAGACCAGGCCCTGCTCTGACCATTGTCTGGAACGAATGAACAGGTGCTTAAGGTTGGATAAGCCGAAGCCTCCAAGACACCAGCTCATTTTAAAAACACTTCAATGTATTTACCACCTACCTTCCTGCTCCCATCTCTCCTCCCTGGGCATCACATTGGGCATGTCTCCATTGCTTCTTGATGGCTTCTCCCTCCCTGGGGAATTCCACTTCTTAGCTTTGCTGTATTTTCTGACCACAAGACCTGAGGCAGACCACCAAAGTCCTCTCTGCTGAGTTGATCATAAGGCAGCACAGCTGCCAGGATGAGGACATCTTGTTCCAGAGTGTTCTGCCAGACGCCTGTGTGCTCAGAGGCTATGCTGTCCTAGCTGGATTCCAGCTCCTGTCTGCTACTCATGGTGTGACCCTCAGGGGCCTCCCAGCTTCTTACCTGAATGGAAGTAATGATATTGTGTCCACTTTATATAACTACAGGTTCAAAATGTTCTATGAACTGTAAGGTACTACCTACACATGTCAGATGACTGCCAGTGTCTTCTCTCCTCAAGATTCTCCAAATGTCCCTGGGGAAGCCTTATCTTAAGGTAAGAAGGTCCCTACCAACTCAGATTTCACCACTCTTGGGACCCACACACTGCCCCTTTTTTCTTAGCATGATTCTGGGGAAATCCACTCTCCCCTGCCTTGGGCCACTCTTTAGAAAAAAATACATGTCTTTCTATCCTTTTGTTTCACAAGAGGGAGGGGTATAGTGGCTCTTGCCAAGAAGTACTGGATGGTTTATGAAGCCAATGCCCCATCATCACCAAAAAGTTGGCTTAAACTTTTTAAGAGAAAGAAGGATCAGTCTTAGTAAAGCAGTCGTGTCCTCTTATCTCCTGGGATTGAAGAGCTTGCTTCTTCTGAGCAGCAGAAATAAGTAAAGTACCTCTATTTTCACATTCTATTACATTAAATTCTCAAAAATTTACACATAAACCACCCACCTCAATGTCTGGGAAACTCTGAGTCCTTAAAAATATTACTAGTATTATTTTTTGTATGATCTTTTGTACATCTAACTTTTCTCCCAGATCACAGAAGGCCGGAATCCAGTCTTCAAGACTTATCCACCCCAAAATATGCCATGTCACCTTTACCAGGAACCTACTTTCTTTTTAAATCCAGCTGCAAACTGATGGAAATTAACATCAAACACATCCTGGAAGGGAAAAGCACATGGTAAGAGGGAAGCATTGGACTTGCAGGGCAAGGCCGAGGTGAGGGAAGGGAAGGCTCTCTCACCCTCCTCACCTCTAGGGTTCATGGACTACTTCCAGGCCAGCAAGGGCCTCCAGTCTCTTTTCCACCACCTGGAAGGTTCCTCCTCCCCAGCTGCCTCTCTGAGTCACTGCGCAGCTGAGACCCATGAAATGGTTGCAGAGACAGTAAAGAAGAGAGTCTGCCCAGCAGACCCCAGAGAGAGCCAGCCCAGCAAGTATTTGTTGACCACCACACTGACCACCATCTGTCAAAGCCAATGACACAAACAAGGGCAAATGAGTTGACAAATGGCCTGTTTGTATTTGATGAGAATTAAGGCCATTAAGGAAAAAGTCAGAGAGTTGGGCTGTAGTCCTATCTTAACAAACAGCCTGACAATCTACATCTGCAAATTAAGCAATCTTTCTCAAACTGGGAAAACAATCTGAGTCCTAGTTACTCTTTGTTTGGCCAAATTTGAAAGTTGAGTCAGTCCCAGATCTCAGGAGGAGGAGGCTGAGGTAGGAGGACCATTTGAGTCCAGGAGTTTGAGGCCAGCCTGGGCAACATAACAAGACTTCATCTCACAATTAAACTAATAAAATAAAATAAAGGTGGAGCCAGGAGCTTTGTTCTCATGAGGTTTCTTGCATTATCATCAGGCACCAGATTGCCAGGTGAGGGATTTATCCTAAGCCTCCATCCCTATTTATCCCTAAGCCTCCATCTAAGCCAGTCCTTCAGGTTTCCAATAACATTTACACTAGTATTAGGGGAAAGAAAGGGACAAGCAGGCTCTTTAAGTAACCTTCTAATTGCCTTGAATTGCAGCATCCTACACTCCCAAATTTTAGAACAATGCTTCTGGGCTCAGCAACCCTCTAGGAGTTATTCTTTGGGATTGCTTATGTGTGGGTCCTGGCAGAACATTTCACTGTGCGTGGGAAGCAGATTCTTCCATATACATTGATTTGATGTTATAGATCATTCTATGTATTAATTGCATCTGCTACTGGTTTAGAAACTTGCTCAAGATTTCACCAGACCTTTCTGTATACCTCTGAGATAGAATAAGAAGAGTCCAGCTTCCCAACCATGTTTTTCACCTTTTTAAAAATATTTCTTTAGTTGTCAGAGGACCTTTATTTATTTATTTTTATGTGGTGCTGAGGATGGAACCCACTGTTTCCCACGTGCCAGGCAAGTGCTCTACCACTGAGCTGTGACCCCAGCCCCATGTTTTTCATCTTTAAGGAGAAGTTAGTTTAATCCTATTGATAAGGAAACTTTCTGAGCCCTCGCATGCAAAAAATGCAGGGTTCCGACTGCTCTCTGATGTTCCCCAGTGGTTAGTGAGCCATCTTTCTGCAGACCAAGTGCAAATAAATGCAACACACGTGAGCAGATCACCATGCCAAGTGCAAACCCCCGTGCTGAGAGCAGAGATCGGTTAAGACCTGTGTAGCAATCTTGAAATGTGCACCTTAACAGTCAGTGCACCTGTGAAGACAGCAGACAAAATGTAAGAACTTTGCCCATCATTGCTTCAAAAAGCTGGTCTAGCCACACCTGTAGTCCCAGCTTCTCCAGAGGTTGAGGTAGGAGGATTACAAGTTTCAGGCTAGCCTGGGCAACTTAGTGAGAACCAACCTCAAAATAAAATAAAAGTTTTAAAAAGCTGGGTTGTATCTCAGTGATAGAATGCCACTGGACTCCATCCCAGTACTGCAAGGGAAAAAAAATTACCTGGGAACCCCATTCCATTTGCTGTCTTTTGTGCTCAAATGTAAGTTTAATAAAGCCTCACTGACTTGGTCTCATTTGCTTCTTTGTGATTTCTATCGTCAAGTGAGCATGAGGAAAAGAACGGTGGGCTGACAGACAGCAGCTCCTTCCGCCACTCCTTTCCAGATGCTCTGTTCCTTACTGTCCCCTCCTACCCATATCTGTCCTGTTATCAGTTCTTCCTAGCCCCCAGATTCCTATAAACATCCTGGGCAGAGAGTTTAGTCATCCCTTGGTCCGGCTCCTGTCCATCTTAATACCTGCAAATTACCCTGGAGTTATCACCCCCACCCCAGGGCAGTCTTCCGCCTTAGAGGGATTATGTGATCAGCTCTTAGAATGATTATTTTCCCAGCAAGAAAAACATCCCTGCAATAAACATTTTCATACATAAATCTTCTCTGTGTTTCTAAATATTTCTTCTTCAGGACAGATTCCTAAAGCTGCAACTACTGGATCAAAAGGTACAAAAACACTGGGACTCTTGATATAAAGCATCCTCATCTTTTTCCATAGGGCCACATTGTCTAACTGTGGGTCCTTGTGGCTTATTTTGAGGGAACCAGAAAAATAAAAAGACACTCTCTTCCTCCCCTATAGTTCCCAAACTAGCTCTTTCCTGATAATTGACACCCACTCCACTTCACGCTGCCTTGGTTACATGCACAGATATTGCAAAAATGTAGCAGTTACCATTACCTGGGTTAGAAAATAACCACACCATTAGGAGACATGGCAGCTTTAACTCAGAGCTTTGCCTTAATTTAGGAAAGCCTCAGTGAGCCCCAAGTGCCAGGAAGGATGTTTCGTTGGGTGTGGGTATATAAAGACAGAAAGAGTGAAGGGGAGAATCTGAAATGTGGGTTTTCTCCCTCAACACTTGACTCTCCTAACCTATCGTGGGTATCATCCTGTAGTGGGAGAAAGGAAGACAGACTGTCATCCACAGGGGACAGTGGGACTCACAGCCCTCTAAACCTGTCACATAATTCTGCCTTTTCTAGTAAGTCGAAGGTCTGAAGTATCTACATTTCTCTTCACCTGTGAACTCTGCGTCCCCTGGCTCTAATGGGTCCTGCACACGGAGGGGCTGTGCCAAAGAGGCCCTTTTAGAACTTCCCAGACTCTGGGGGATCATCCCCCCCAGCACTCCTTCCCATGTGAGGCGGTGCTGTCCGGTCATAATGAACACTCGTGGTTCATCAAAAGCAAATTGTGCAAAGGAGAGAGCACAAAAGAACAATTAATAAAATTTAGGGAATCAAAGTGGCATCAGGACCCACACATTTTATAGAACCCGCTCATTAAAAGAGAAAAACAATGAGCCCTCTGACGGGAGCCACTCCCTGGAGGCTGCCCGGGTGGATCCCACAGTCCATTATCTCAGCACCTCATTTCCAATTCGAATGGATGCCACCTGTCTTGTTTTGGCCTGCAACGGATGGGGTTTTCTGGTTTAAAAAGCAGGAAGAAAAAAAGACTCACATTGAGCTTTCTGCTTAGCCTGGGCAGCATCTGCTCTCCTCCTCAACAGGACGGCTGGCTGAAGGACATACGCCAAGAATTTTTTTTTTCCCAGTAAAGATTTTTGTGAAATTCCCAGAAAAGTTCCTAGTACCCTTTGCTAGGCATCATTGCCTAACAGCCTCCACCCCCGGGTCTGGAAGAATTGGCCTTCTTAGGCCTGAGTATTTCCTAGCCCCAGGCTGAGGGCCAGTGTCATCAACCCATTGATCATTTGTTCACATGCAGTCTGGGGACCTAGAATTTTTCAGAAGTGATTTCAGTTTTCACATGTGAAAAGGTGGCTGCCCAAAAATCTCTCTCTGAAACACCCCTTATTATAATTCAATGTGTTGGCTTCATTTATAAAAAAAAAAAAAAAAACTTACATAAGCTACCATGGCTCAGTTGGTATGCTACTAGATCAAAAATCAGCCTTTAATATGTTTGTTTTAATTCAGCAAAGATGAATTAAGTAAAGACTAAATGCAAAACACCTTCTAGCCCATGGGGTGGGTGCGCTGAAATAGTATTAAAGACAGAAAATTCTGGAAACACGTAGTATGATTTCTGGGAAACATTTCCACCTGTCTCACAGCCCTTCTTTCCTAGCATCTTAGAAAGACAGTATTCCAGACGCAATAGCCAAGGATGGAGTCTGAGGGGTGCCGTGCTGCCCAGCTCCTGCATTTGATGACTGTGGCCCTGCACGGCTGAGATTTGCAGCCTTCCTTTCTGAAGCCTGTCAAGGAGACAGAAGTGAAAGTTGCTTGTTGATTCGTTTGGCAAGCTGGGTCTTCTCAACCTAGTCTTGAGAAAGAGCTTGGTGT